>CM075973.1:9813053-9918053 GCA_038048745.1 Coluber constrictor foxii
CAATCAGGAGGCTGTGAGAGTTCGATCCTAGGTAGAGGCAGATATTTCTCTCTCTCTGGGCACACTGAGAATACATATCTGCTGAATAAAACTCTGCATCGGCAACAGGAAGGGCATCCGGCCATTCAAACACTCTGCTACCTCCATTCAGTTGCCGTAAGGGATTATGGGGTTGTTAAATGAAGAAGAAGAAGATGATGATGATCAACATTTTTCTGCAAACTTATGTCCAAGCACAATCCCCCGCTAGGCTTGAAACATCTGAACAAACGTTGAGCAACGTCAGATGTGTAAAAATTCTTGAACCAAAAGGCAGAACCATTTACAGGTAGACCTCCACTGATGACCACAACTGAACCCAAAACTTCTGTTTGCTAAGAGAGACAATTGTTAAGTGAGTTTCGCCCTTTTTTAAAACCTTCCTTGCCGCCGTTGTTATGTGAACCACCTGCAGTTGTTGAATTAGTAACACGGTCGTTAAATGAGTCTGGCTTCCCCATTGACTTGTCTTGTCAGATGGTCGCAACAGGGGATCACATGACCCTGGGACATGGCGAACTGTCACAAATACGAGTCAGTTTGCCAAATGTCTGAATTTTGATCGTGGGACCAGGAAGCCGCTACAACAACAGTTGTTAAGTGTGAAAACTGATTAGAAGTCACTTTTTTCAGTGCCATTGTGACTTTGAACTGTCACTAAATGAACCATTGTAACTCGAGGACTTATCTGTATTCATCAAGAGTCTCTCTTTTTTTTCTGGAGCAACTCTTTTAATGCCAGGTCTTTAAATAGGCATTTATATCAGTCGAAGAGAAAAGATATGCGGAGGAACTCTTGAATCCAAAGAAATGGCTTGTGGGATGTTGTGGGTTGCAGGAACTGGGTATGTCTAGTCTGATGAAAAGAAGGACCAGGGGAGACATGATAGCAGTCTTCCAATATCTCAGGGGCTGCCCCAAAGAAGAGGGAGTCAAGCTATTCTCCAAAGCACCTGAGGGCAGGATAAGAAGCAACGGGGTGGAAACTAATCAAGGAGAGAAGCAACTTAGAACTCAGGAGAAATTTCCTGACAGTGAGAACAATTCATCAGTGGAACAACTGGCCTCCTGAAGTTGTGAATGCTCCAACACTGAAGTTTTTAAGAAGAGGTTGGACAACCATTTGTCTGAAGTGGTGGAGGGTTTCCTGCCTAAGCAGGGGGTTGGACTAGAAGACCTCCAAAGTCCCTTCCAACTCTGTTATTCTATTCTATTCTATATTATTTTATTATTTTATTATTACCTTTTATTAGTTTTATTTTTTATGTATGTTTTTATATTCCCGGTAAGCCGCCCTGGGTCTCCGTGTGCGAATAGGCAGCAATATAAACTTTTTAACGAAGAGAAGAGGAGAAGAGAAGAGAGAGAAGAGAAGAGAAGAGAAGAGAAGAGAGGAGAGGAGAGGAGAGGAGAGGAGAGGAGAGGAGAGGAGAATAATAAAATAAAATAAAATAAAGTAAAAAATTAAAATAAAATAGAATAAAGAATAGAATAGAATAAAAAATAAAATAAAATAAAGTATTAAAATAATAAAATAATAAAATAATAAAATAAATAATGAAATGAAATGAAATGAAATGAAATGAAATGAAATAAAGTAAAGTAAAGTAAAGTAAAGTAAAGTAAAGTAAAGTAAAGTAAAGTAAAGTAAAGTAAAGTAAAGTAAAGTAAAGTAAAGTAAAGTAAAGTAAAGTAAAGTAAAATAAAATAAAATACACTGAATTTACAAGAATAAATGGCTCAGACTCACCAGTAGAGGGCACTGTGCATCCTTTCTGACAATCAGGGGCAGAGTGATTCCTAATGTGTTTCTGTTCAGGCATCTCTTTTCTGTACAGTTTGGAGTCTAGAAGTGGAACTCGGCTGATGACCGGGGATTGAGGGATACTTGGAAGTGTCCGAGACTTTCCTAAAAGTGGCCTCTGAGACTTTCGGTCGAGCGACCTTAAAAAGAAAGAATTTTTAAAAATTAAAATAAATCACCATTACTTTCGATTCCAGAATAGCCTTGGAGTTTCAGATTTGAAGGGAAAAAAACACATTTTTCAACATTTTTGGAACTAGCGATGTCATCGGAACACCTTCAAAAAATGCCCTTTGCATTTCGTATATATTTACAATGGGTGCGGCATGCCGGGTTGTCTTGCGATCACCTTCCCAGCCAACATCTGACTAGCAAAAGTCAACGAGAGGAGACAGATCCGCTTAATGATCATGTGCTTCACTTAACAACCACAGTAATTCGCTTAACAGATGTGGCACAAAAGTCATAAAACCAGGCACAGCTCATTTAACAACCTTGCCCAACTTTCCTTGGTTAGCAACGGAAATTCGGGTGCCCATTATGGTCATAAGTCAAGGATTACCTATATCAAGAATGGCGAACCTTTTCGGCACCGAGGGCCAAAAAAGGTCACACAGAAACATTGCACGTGTGCGCTCATCGGGGGCTGCGCTCGAGAAAAGCCAAACTTCTGGGTTCTGGTGTGCATGTGCACCAGAGGTGGGTTTCAGCAGTTTCGGACCAGTTCTAAAGAACTGGTAGCGGAAATTTTGAGTAGTTCGGAGAACTGGTTAAATACCACCTCTGACTGGCCCCGCCCTCATCTATTCTCTGGCTCCCGAGTCCCAGCTGATCGGGAGGAAATCGGGATTTTGCAGTATCAGTATTACAATATTTAAGAATGGTTGTCCAACCTTTTCTTAAAAATCTTCAGAGATGTAACATCACAAATCCTTCTCCTTCTCCTCCTCCTCCATTCTCTCCTTCTCTTCCTCCTCCATCCTGTCCTTCTTTTTCTTCTCCTCCTCCTCCTCCTCTCTTCCTTCACCTCCTCCTTCTTCTCCTCCTCCATTCTGTCCTTCTATTTCTGTCCTTCTATTCTGTCCTCCATTCTGTCCTTCTATTTCTATTTCTTCCTCCTCTTCCTACTCCATTTTCTCCTGCTACTTCTCCTCCTGCTGCTCCTCTTCCTTCTCCTCCTCCTCCATTCTCTCCTTCTCTTCCTCCTCCATTCTGTCCTTCTTTTTCTTCTCCTCCTCCTCCTCCTCCTCCTCCTCCATTCTCTCCTGCTGCTTCTCCTCCTCCTCTTCCTTCACTTCCTCCTTCTCCTCCTCCTCCATTCTGTCCTTCTTTTTCTCCTCCTCCTCTTCCTCCTCTATTCTCCTCCTGCTCCTTCTCCTCTTCCTTCTCCTCCTCCTCCATTCTCTCCTTTTCCTCCTCCTCCTTCTCCTCCTCCGTTCTCTCCTGCTCCTTCTCCTTCTCCTCTTCTTCCTCCTCCTCCTCCATTCTGTCCTTCTCCTCCTCCTTCTCCTCCATTCTCTCCTCCTTCTCCACCTCTTCCTCTCCTCCTCCATCACCACAGTGTCCCCAACATCACGCGATCACAATCCAAGTGCTTGGCAACTGACTTCCTCTTACAGCAACATCTGGCAACGTTTGTTTGCCAACGGACTTTTTCCCCAATAATTTCCAAACTGCTGCGCTGCTTTTCTAATAAGCTGCCTAGAGTCCTATAAATAACCACTGCTTTGCTTCGGGGATCTGGAAGATTTCATCGTCAAGATTTGACAAAGATAAAAACATCTTTTTAGCTGAAGCAATCATCCGGTTCTCATCCCATTACCTGTTGAGCAACCAAATGAGAGAGAGGGAGAGAGAGATACCGTGCCGTGTTTTGCTATCCAGATGCCACCAGATGTCTTTGGCATCTGAGATTGAAGCTACAACACGAGAGTGACAAAAACAGCTTCACCACATGCTGTTGGGATAAAAATCGAATAATTTTACGGAAGCCTCACTCTGTTTGCTAAATTGCCGCATGGGCTTAAGCCAGGGTAGGCAATTAATGTGCGGGGTGGCACATGAGTAACTGGGACTGTTGTGCAGAACTGAAACAATAAGGACCAACACATGAACTATGTGTGTGTAGGCAGGCACAGACACACATACATAAATTGGGGGCAGGGGGAAAATAGCAGTCACCTTCAGAATATAAGCAATCCACAGTGGGACAAGGGAAGGGCAGGATACGCCTCAAAATGCCCAGATTTGGCTAGTTCAGTTTATAAGTACTGTGTTTCCCCGAAAATAAGACCCTGTCTTATATTTTTTTGAAACCTGAAATAAGCGCTTGGCCTTATTGCCATGCGCTCAAAAGCCCAACTGGGCTTATTATCAGGGGATGTCTTATTCTGGGAGAAACAGGGTAGATAAGTAGATAGATAGATAGATAGATGATAGATAGATAGATAGATAGATAGATAGATAGATAGATAGATAGATAGATAGATAGATAGATAGACAGACAGACAGACAGACAGATACAGTGTTTCCTCGAAAATAAGACCCTGTCTTACATTTTTTTGAACCCTGAAATAAGCGCTTGGCCTTATTGCCATGCGCTCAAAAGCCCAATTGGGCTTATTATCAGAGGATGTCTTATTTTGGGGAAAACAGGGTAGATAGATAGGTAGATAGATAGATAGATACTGTAGATAGACAGATAGACAGATAGATAGACAGACAGACAGACAGATACTGTAGATAGATGATAGATAGATAGATAGATAGATAGATAGATAGATAGATAGATAGATAGATGATAGATAGATAGATAGATAGATAGATAGATAGATAGATAGATAGATAGATAGATAGATGATAGATAGATAGATAGATAGATAGATAGATAGATAGATAGATAGATAGATAGATACAGTGTTTCCTCGAAAATAAGACCCTGTCTTACATTTTTTTGAACCCTGAAATAAGAGCTTGGCCTTATTGCCATGCGCTCAAAAGCCCAATTGGGCTTATTATCAGGGGATGTCTTATTTTGGGGAAAACAGGGTAGCATGTTCCTGTACTAATCTAACCACTGTAGTTTGTAAACCATGACTGATAATTTATTATCAAATACATATATATCAGAGATGGCGAACCTTTTTGGTACAGAGTGCCCAAACCAGAATACGCAGGCATGTGTGTGCATTTGCGCATGCCAGAGTGCCAGAAACTGGAAGACCAGTTGGCCGATGCGTATGCACATGTCTGAGCACTGGGAAGTTGAAAACTAGCTGGCCGATGCACGCACACTTGGTTTTTTGGGGCTGTTTTCAGGCCGTTTTTTGTGCCAAAAAAATAGCCTGAAAGGGCCTGAAAATTGCCCGAAAAATGGCCTGAAAATGGCCATTTTGGGGAGGGGGGCGTTTTCAGGCTGTTTTGGGGGGGCCTTTTTCAGGCTGTTTGGGGTCAAAAAACAACCTGAAAACAGCCCCAAAAACGGCCTGGTTTTTGTCTGTTTTCTGGCCGGTTTCTGGCTCTCCGGTGCCCACGAAGACAAGCTGGCTGGCGCGCATATCTGGTTTTTTGGCCTTTTCTGGCCTGTTTTCAGGCCATTTTTTTTTCTTTTTTTTTTTTTGCTGAACTGCTTAGAGAGGGCTGCAAATCACTGTGAAGCGGTATATAAGTCTAAGTGCTATTGCTATTGCTAATGCTCTTTCTATATCTATCTATCTATCTATCTATCTATATCTGTCTGTCTGTCTGTCTGTCTGTCTTTCTATCTGTCTATCTGTCTATCTACAGTATCTATCTATCATCTATCTATCTATCTATCTATCTATCTATCTATCTATCTATCTATCTATCTATCTATCTATCTACCATCTATCTATCTATCTAATCTATCATCACCAGGCTCAAGGTTGACTCAGCCTTCCATCCTTCCAAGGTGGGTAAAATGAGGACCCAGATTGTTGGGGGGCAAGAGACTGACTCTGTAAACCGCTTAGAGAGGGCTGGAAAAGCACTGTGAAGAGGCATATAAATCTAAGTGCTATTGCTATTGCTATTAATGTATGTGTGTCTCCTGGGGCTTCAACATTTTGTCTCCTCTTCTGTTTGGGGACATTCACTTCCGTTAGTCAATTTCACTTCATTTGCTTCAATTTTTTGGCCATCAAAGGCTTTCCCAGAAAATTAAGCAGAGAAGCAGCTTTCTCGGAGCTGGAGAACGTGAAAGTCAAGTTCCTCTAAAGTATGACATCATGCAAAAAACCAGGTGCCATGACAACTGCAAAAGCCGTCTGCATCCCAATGCTTATATACTTTCGCTACATCGCTTCAGGAATAAACAAAACCTTCTCTGACTTATCAAATAGTGAAATTGAAGCGAATGCAAAGGTGCAAGACCGATATTACGACAACAACCGAGCCCAAAATGTATGTTGTGAAGAGAGAAATTTGTGTGCTGCCCCAGCTACGGACCCCAGAGAACGCAGCATACACAAAGTCTGTACAAACCTTAGTTTACTAAAATAAAATCAGTTTTTTTTTCCAAACAAAGGCTGTTAATTAACTTTCTTAACGGCCTGCAAGAATCCAAAGAATAAATAATTTTAATCTAACTATGATTGGCAGAAAGCCCAGAAGCTATTTGCAATGAACTAACATCAAGGCACGAAAGAGACTGAACGGTTGTTCCCTGCAAATTGCTTCAGTCGGTGTTCCTCCTTAAATAGGATAAGGGAGTGGCCAATTAGCCCCAAGCCTTACTCTCGAGGAGACCTGAGGAGTCAATCCTTTGGCATCTCTGTGTGCCCGTGCATCGAGAAGAGGCTCCTCCTCTTTGTCCTCTTCACTTAAGGGAGCTTCTGGAGGTTCTGAAGGCCCTGGCTGAATCCCCACCTCTGGCACCACCTCTTCTCCAGCCTCCTCATTGTCTTGACTCGAGCACCAGCTGCATAGGCTGCTGGCGCAGCACCACACCAGCCTTCTCGCTGTCCGAATCAGTCACCAGCCGCACAGGCTACATACAGGCCACAACAATTTGTTACATGAGCATTACCCCATTATACAACCCTCCTTGTCACATTCGCTAACTGAATCACTGCAGTTGTTAAATTAATAACACGGTTGTTAAGTGAATCTGGTTTTCCCGTTGACTTTGCTTGTCAGAAGCTCGCAAAAGATGATCACATGACCCCAGGACATGGCAACTGTCAGAAATGTGAGCCAGTGGTCAAGCATCCAAACATAAATCACATGACCATGAGGATGATGCAATGGTCGTAAGTGTGAAAAATTAGTCATAAGCAGGGGTGAAATGCTCCTGGTTCGGACCGGATCGCCCGATCTGGTAGTGAGGGCAGCGGGTGGTTTGGAGAACCGGTAGCAAAAATCCCTGCCCTTGGGGAAGGCTTGGACGATGGCTCTGAGTCGGAGGCAAAGAGGGGACCAAGGCCATCTGGTAATTCTTTGCTGCCTCCGGAGTCTGACATCAGCAAGGCAGAAGAACAGTGTGAGCCTATTCCAAGTGTGCGCATGTGCAGAGCTGCCAGGAGACAGGAACAATTAAAGAAACAGGGTCAACTTGGGAGTAAGGCTTGGAGATGATTGGCCCCTCCCATAAGACATAAAAGAGAAGCCAATAGGACATGAGCTTTTGCAGGAAGCAATTAGTTCATCTGGCAGATTCAAGATTTGAAGGTTCTGTTTGTGACTCTGTGCCAAGTTTGGCCTTGCCCTGCGTCTGCCAATTAGATCTCTGGCAGCGTTCCATGTGAGATAGGTGGGTGTTGATAATCTTCCTCTGAAAGACAGTTTATCAAGCCTTGCCGGACTGTAAATGAAAGTAATTTACAGCCGTATAAATTAACAAGGTTTGCGGGGATTAAGTTTGCACTGTTTGCTTTCTAAGGAAATCTAGGCCAGAACAGCTTAAGGCAGTTCCAACATCATAAGAACAGAATTTGTTTTAAAAGAAGCCTGGGATAACTGCATAATAAGCTATGCATCACTCCCTCGTTTTATGCAGGACTCTTATTTTTATTAAGTTATCAGCCCATTATGAGATAACAGTAATTACTTCAAAAAGGCAGCAAATATCAACTCATCAGAGGCAGAACGGGGCTGGCTCAAAGGCCATTATCATCCAGCTTAGAAGTGAATATTCCTATCTCGTGCAATTAGCAAGGTGTTAAACACACTCGGCTTATGAACCAAGGAATAATGAAATCGTATTTTTAACAGTCATGGATCTCCCGTCGTTCTCGGATGAAGGAGCTGCCAATTCTGAAACAGCCCACCAAGTAGACAACAGCCACAAGCTGGTTTAAGGAATTAACGGAGCCCACCGTGCCGGCATGAACAAAATCCACAAGATAACTTCGCGAACAGCTTTTCCGTTCTTCATCGCATCTCCTTCCAGCTGTCTGACTCTTAAGAGATAACCCAGCCAATATATCCTCAGATGGCCCTGATGCTGAAAAGAAGTGACAATGTGCAGGAGAGCACACAACTCCTTTTCGTGGCCCACGTCTAATCTTTCTTGACTCTGGCAGATCATCTTCGGCTCGAGTACGTTAATATTCCAACTGTCACGCTAATCAAATTGTGCACAGAAGGCCCTGAAGCTCAGCTGAACAATCCGTAGGATGTCGATCTGAAGTTGGTTATCCCTAAGTCAGGGGGGAAATCTCCACAGAGATAGATCAGAAGGTGTCACATCTGCCTTAGACAATGCCCTAATTAACTCTTGAGCTTCTAGCCAAGTTGACACTAAGCTCAAGAATCCCCAATTAAGGTTTCCTCGCTATATAGTTAGGGATACAGAATAGGATCACCTCAATGGAACATTCAATTGACAGGAAGGCTTTACCTGAAAGGTGCTGGTTTTAACCTATAAAGCCCTACATGGCTTAGGCCTGGGGTCCTTACAGGACCACCTCCTGCCCTCCTCCCACCGTCCAGTGCGCTCCCATAGAGTGGGCCTCCTCTGGGTGCTGTCAGCCAAGCAATGTCGGCTGGCGGCTGCCAGGGGGAGGGCTTTCTCTGTCGGAGCCCCGACCCTCTGGAATAGTTTGCCCACCGACCTCAGGATGGCCCCCGACCTCATCTCCTTTCGCCGGGGATTAAAGACATGGCTGTTTAAGGAATATTACGGTTGTGGGGTTATATAGTTTTTAGAATGTTTTTATGGATTTTAATGTATTTTAATGGGTTTATTGTGATTTGTATTCATAATTGTTTTTGTAAGCCGCCCTGAGTCCTCGGGGAGAATGGCGGCATATAAATCACATAAATAAATAAATAAATAATAGGTGAGCTCTGGTGGTCAGAAGGCAGTATTGCAGGCTATCTCTGCTCACAGCCGGGAGTTCAATCTTGACTGGCTCAAGGTTGACTTAGCCTTCCATCCTTCCGTGGTGGGTAAAATGAGGACCCAGATTGTTGGGGGCAAGAGGCTGACTCTGTAAACCTCTTAGAGAGGGCTGTAAAGCTCTGTGAAGCGGTATATATGTCTAAGTGCTATTACTAATGCTCTTTCTATATCTATCTATCTATCTATCTATCTATCTATCTATCTATCTATCTATCATTTGTCTATCACCTTTCTCTCTCTCTCTCATCTATCAGTCTGTCTGTCTATATCTATCATCTATCTATCATCTTGTGATGGTGAGTCTTGGTGGCGCAGTGGTTAGAATGCAGTACTGCAGGCTAATTATGCCAACTGCCAGCAGTTCGATCCTGACCGGCTCAAGGTTGACTCAACCTTCCATCCTTCCGAGGTCAGTAAAATGAGGACCCAGATTGTTGGGGGCAATAGGCTGACATTTGTAAATCACATCGAGAGTTCTGTAAAGCGCTACGGAACAGTATATAAGTCTAAGTGATATTGATATTATGCTTGCACTGAATAGTATGAAGAAAGGGGTCTGTTAAAGATCCTACTTCAGTGTAAAGTAAGAGGAAGATGGATCAAAAGGGAGACAGCACCACACCAGCCTCCTCGCTGTCTGAATCATCTACTAGCTGCACAGGCCACTGACGGGTCACAACACATTCTTGGTGGCTGCCCTTACTAGGGGCAACATGCTATTTAGCACAGAAGTTAAATAACACATTGCTTAGCATGAAGCTAAGCTTGACTCCCTATGCCAAGGTGATGTAGCGAAAGTATATATTGCTGTGCCATAGGTTCACCATCACAGCTCTAAGTTATTTAACCTCTTTACACAAATTCTATTTCTAAAGTAGAATTCTTTTAACTATTTAAGTAACCTCCAAATGGGAGAAGGAAGGTTTAACACCAATTGCAAGACATGGACTAAGGCCAGCCATGTGCAACCGAGTTTACACTGGATTCAAAACCATGGTTTATTTAATCCATATTGAAATAATAACCCACCCTGCTAAGCTATAAATGATGGTTTACCATCCCAAAAAGACTGGATTTGTAAAATAGCCGGAGCCAAAATCAAACCGCACCAGGGGTCTTACTGTAAGGCGAGAAGTAGAGTACTACTAAACTGACCAGAAAACTGGAAACAAACACAGATGCCAGATGTTATTTTGACAGATGTTGTAAAGTAAGAGTTCCTTTGACCTTTCCTGGGTGTTCCTAGCAGGCTACATCGTTTATTTGAAATAATTATAACGGGCCTTTTCAAAAAAATCAACACAGGCAGTTTCTCCCACTGGTAATACATCAACCAATTTGGTTTTTCAAAATCTAGGATGAACGCAATCGCGAAATGGAACAAATCCTCTGCTTAATACATTTAGGGACTGAAATCCAAGTTTACCAAATCTTCCATTTGAGGGCCCATAATCTGCAGACCCACAACTAAGAGTTCGATTTGGAGCATAATACGAAGAAGACGTAGATTTTCATATATCTGCCTCCTCCACAATACAGATAGTCCTCTACTTATTCATTTAGTGATCATTCAAAGTTAAAATGGCACTGAAAAATGGCACTCACCAGGCTCAAGGTCGACTCAGCCTTCCATCCTTTCTAAGATAGGTCAATTGAGGACCCAGTTTGTGGGGGCAATAAGCTGACTTTCTATAAAATATACAAAAGTATGAAGGCTGTTGCTTAACACATTGTAGGCCGCCCTGATCTCCGGAGAAGGGCGGCATACAAATGTAATTTTTAAAAAAAGAAGAAAGAAAGAAAGAAAGAAAGAAAGAAAGAAAGAAAGAAAGAAAGAAAGAAAGAAAGGAAGGAAGGAAGGAAGGAAGGAAGGAAGGAAGGAAGGAAGGAAGGCAGGAAGGCAGGAAGGCAGGAAGGCAGGAAAGAAAGAAAGAAAGAAAGAAAGAAAGAAAGAAAGAAAGAAAGAAAGAAAGAAAGAAAGAAAGAAAGAAAGAAAGAAAGAAAGAAAGAAAGAAAGGCATTCATCTGCCTACAATTACTGTAAGTTCGAATCTCACCAGGCTCAAGGTTGACTCAGCCTTCCATCCTTTCTAAGAGAGGTCAATTGAGGACCCAGTTTGTGGGGGCAATAAGCTGACTTTCTATAAAATATACAAAAGTATGAAGGCTGTTGCTTAACACATTGTAGGCTGCCCTGATCTCCGGAGAAGGGCGGCATAGAAATGTAATTTTAAAAAAAAGAAGAAAGAAAGAAAGAAAGTGAGGAAGGAAGGAAGGAAGGAAGGAAGGAAGGAAGGAAGGAAAAAAGAAAGAAAGAAAGAAAGAAAGAAAGAAAGAAAGAAAGAAAGAAAGAAAGAAAGAAAGAAAGAAAGAAAGAAAGAAAGAAAGAAAGAAAGAAGGAGAGGGAGGGAGGGAGGGAGGGAGGGAGGGAGGGAGGGAGGGAGGGAGGGAGGGAGGGAGGAAGGAAGGAAGGAAGGAAGGAAGGAAGGAAGGAAGGAAGGAAGGAAAGAAGGCAGGCAGGCAGGCAGGCAGGCAAGCAAGCAAGCAAGCAAGCAAGCAAGCAAGCAAGCAAGCAAGCAAGCAAGCAAGCAAGCAAGCAAGAAAGAAAGAAAGAAAGAAAGAAAGAAAGAAAGAAAGAAGAAAGAAAGAAAGAAAGAAAGAAAGAAAGAAAGAAAGGCATTCATCTGCCTGCAATTACTGGAAGTTCGAATCTCCCCAGGCTCAAGGTTGACCCAGCCTTCCATTCTTTCTAAGGTAGGTCAAATGAGGACCCAGTTTGTGGGGGCAATAAGCTGACTTTGTATAAAAAATATACAAAAGTATGAAGGCTGTTGCTTAACGCATTGTAAGCCGCCCTGAGTCTCTGGAGAAGGGCGGCATACAAATCTAATTTTTTTTTAAAAAAAAGTGACTTACAACCACCTTTCACAATTATGACCGTTGCAGCACCCCTGTGGTCATGGGATCAAAATTCAGACAACGGACTCGTATTTTTTGGGACCTTCTGACAAGCCAAGTCAATGGGGAAGGCAGATTCACTTAACAACCGTGTCACTAACTTAGCAACTGCAGTGATTCACTTAACAGCTATAGCAAGAAATGGCGTAAAATGGCGCAGTATTCATTTAACAAATGTCTCACTTGCCAACAGAAATTTTGGACTCGGCTGTGCTCTTAAGTCACAGTTGTAGGCTGCATAAACAAAGGGATAGAATCGAGATCATGTGAAGTGTTAAGACCACTTCATAGTGGTCTTGTGGTCTTGTGGTCTTTGTATTTTGTGGTCTTGTGGTCTTTGTATTTACCATTTGGTCTTTGTATACCACTTTATAGTGGTATTGTGGTATTGTGGTCTTTGGTAAGGCCACACTTGGAATGCTGCATCCAGTTTTGGTCGCCATGATGTAAAAAAAGATGTGGAGACTCTAGAAAGAGTGCAGAGAAGAGCAACCAAGAGGATTAGGGGACTGGAGGCTAAAACATACGAAGAACGATTGCAGGAATTGGGTATGTCTAGTTTAATGAAAAGAAGGACTAGGGGAGACATGATACCAGTCTTCCAATATCTCAGGGGCTGCCACAAAGAAGCGGGAGTCAAGCTATTCTCCAAAGCCCCTGAGGGCAGGACAAGAAGCAACGGGTGGAAACTAATCAAAGAGAGAAGCAACTCAGAACTAAGGAGGAATTTCCTGACAGTGAAAACAATGAATCAGTGGAACAACTGGCCTCCAGAAGTTGTGGGTGCTCCATCACTGGAAGTTTTTAAGAAGAGATTGGACAACCATTTTGTCTGGAATAGTATAGGGCAGTGATGGTGAACCTTTTCGGCACCAAATCATGTGGAAACGTCATGCACACACACATACACTCGCCAGGGTCGTGCTCTGGAAAAGCCAATCTTCCGGGTTCTATCTGTATGTGTATCTGTGCCTGACAATCAGCCAGTTTTCAATACTGCCACGCGCACGAAGAGATCGCGCTCCGGAAAAGCCGAACATCCAGTTTCTGGCCGGCGCACATGCACACATCAGTTTTCGGCACTGCCACGTACATGAAAGATAGCTGATCGTCGCACACATATGTGCGCCAGAAACCCAGAAGACAAACATGCAGGGCCGCACGTGCTGGGTGACATGGTTCCGTGTGCCACTTTGGGGACACATGCCATAGGTTTGCCATCACGGGTATAGGATTTCCTGCCTGAGCAGGGGGCTGGACTAGAAGACCTCAAAGGTCCCTTCCGAACTCTGTTATTCTGTTATTCCCTGATATTCTACTTCTAAGTTCTTTGGAGGACTATGCCAAAAGGACTGCGTTTGGAATACACTTCACGCGCACATTATTACCAACTCTTAATCTTGTACATTTCCTTTCACGCTGTATTTTTAATAAGTTCATCAGCAATCAGCAAAAGCTTAAAGCTCTTCCTTCGTGGGGCGGCATGTGAAGCATTTCAAATTCGAAGCAGCTCCCCTGACCTTTTTTTTTTTTTTTTAATTTGATTTATATGCCGCCCTTCTCCGGAGATTCAGGGCGGCTTACAATGCGTTAAGCAATAGCCTTCATACTTTTGTATATTTATATTTGTACAAAGTCAGCTTATTGCCCCCAACAAACTGGGTCCTCAATTTACCCACCTTATAAAGGATGGAAGGCTGAGTCGACCTTGAGCCTGCCTGGGATTGAACTCACAAGTAATTGCAGCAGCTGGATCTTAAATGCTGCCTTTGTAGGAGGCATTACTCCCCTACGCTACTCAGGCTCATTCTTATCCAACACTCTTCATGGCTGCCACGCCAGCCCTTCTACAAACCTGGCAAGTCGAAAAAAACAAGTTCCATTCTCAGCTCGAGAACTTTGAAAATGAGGATTTTCATGCTTGGAAAGAATAGTGGGTTTTTAAAAAATAATAAAGCTTTTCCACGCAGCGTCGCACAAGCCAGACAAGCCGATGACTTCAAAGAGAACGAAAGTTAAGATGGCATCTAAAAAAAAAAAAGAAAGATAAAAGCAACCCCTTTATTTAAACGCCGGGGAATCTAATGCAAAGCAGGTCTTATCGCCTTATTAAACTCAAAGTGACACTTATCAAGCACGATCAGCTTTAATCAGGATTTATTGAAAAGAAAGGAATGGGGTTATGAGAATCTCAGGCCACAGCGTGACTTTCCTTTTAGATGTACATCCTTTTAGATATACGCATTAGGGTAGCAGGATCTAGCTAGCGTTCTTCTCAGCAGTCTCCTTATCATCTGGTGAGGATGTGACTCTCTACACTGATAACAGAGAAGCTTGCAACCATCTGATTAAATCAGCTCTCAGGTTCTTTATCAGTCTGGGAACCAGCCATTACAAGCCAAGAGAGAAGATCTACAAAGGAAATGACAGCATAACACAGTTGCAGAGTTGTACATAACCCTCTAATCCAGGGGTTTCCAATCTTGGCAACTTTAAGACTTGTGGACTTCAACTCCCAGAGTTCCCAGAGGAATTCTGGGAGTTGAAGCCCACAAGTCTTAAAGTTGCCAAGGTTGGAGACCCCTGCTCTAATCGGTGCTTTTTTTCAAGAGACTATTGGACTTCCTTGGGGGTTTTTTGGAAGATGTTTCACTTCCGTGAAATCTCACAGGAACTCAATGATGGACCATTCTGGGTGTTGACTGGGCCTCCAAGAGTCAGAAGAGTGAATCATTGAAACAAAACCAAAAGGATATAAAAGGAAAAGGAGAGAGGGAAGTAGATGGGAGAAGAGGAGTAGAAGAAAGGGAAGGAGAGGAGAGGGAAGTAGAAAAGAAGAGAGAGGAGGAGAGAGAGGAGAGAAAAAGGAAGGACAGGGAAGGGAAATAGAGAGTGGAGAGGAGAAGAAGAGAGGGAAGGAGAGGAAAGTGGAGGGGAGGAGAAGGAAAAGGAGAAGGAGAGAGGAGGGGAGACAGGAAGAGAGGGAAGGAGAAGGGAAGAGATGGAAAGAGATGGCCCTTCGTTGTAAAATATGGTATACATGAGAAAGGAAAAGAGAAGGGTAATTTTTTTTCCCTTACTTGATGGTTAGATAATTGATATCACAATACAAGATAATATGTATGTTATGATATGATGGATGTTATCGCATATTTGTTTATATGTTACTGAATATTTGTTTATATACATATGATTATAATGACGATGATAATGTTTGTTCGTATGTTAAAACCTTGGACACCTAGAGAGCACACTCCTCAAAATATAGAAGAAATGTATGATATAAAACAATAAAAAATATTACAACCAAAGAATCAGAAGAGTGTATCACTGAAACAAAACCAAAGGGATTTAAATGGAGGTGGGATTAGGCCTGATAAGAGGATTCTGTAGAGATTCTCAGTCATATAAACTCATAGTTGTCTCAAAGGTGCTTTTTCAGGAGACAACTGGATTTTCTTGTTTTTTTCTTTTAAAAATGTTTTGCTTCTCATCCAAGAAGCTTCTACACCTCTGAAGAAGAGCTGGTCAGAGCTGAAGAAGATTCCTGGATGGGAAGTGAAACATCTAACCCTAACCCTAACCCACGGGTGAAATCCAGCAGGTTCTAAAACAGGTTCTGGAGAACCAGTAGCGGAAATTTTGAGTAGTTCGGATAATCGGCAAATACCACCTCTGGCTGGCCCCAGAGTAGGGTGAGAATGGAGATTTTGCAGTATCCTTCCCCTGAGGTGGGGTGTACCTTCGAAGACCAACTTCTGCCACCAATAGCCTCCCACCGGCCAGTCCGCTCCCACAGAGAGGGTCTCCTCAGGGTGGCCATCAGCCAAGTTATGTTGGCTGGCGACACCCAGGGGGAGGGCCTTCTCTGTGGGAGCCCCTGCCCTCTGGAATGAACTGCTCCTGGAAATGCGCAAGATCTCCGACCTCCGTGTATTTTGCTGTGCCCTCAAGACCCTGCTGTTCCGCCAGGCTGGGCTATCAATGTAAATGATTTTAAATTGGGTGTTTTAAATTTTGGGTTTTAATTTGGGCCGAAATTATTTAATAATTTTAATAATTTTTTAATTGATGTCTGTTTTTTTGTGCTTTTAATGGGCTGTACACTGCCCTGAGTCCTTCAGGAGAAGGGCGGTATAGAAATAAAATTATTGTTATTGTTATTGTTATTATTATTATTATTTAATCTGTAGTGAGATTCACAGTCTTTGAGGCTGGTTAATAGCTCAGCAGCTCGAGTCCTAACCAAGGACCTAGGAACTGTTAAGGTATCGTTGGAGGATGTAAGCTGTTTCGAATAAGGTGGTTTTTTGGTAGAGTCAAAATGTTCAAGTCCGATAAATTTAGAATTTCTAAATAGCGGGGTAGCCCTTTGGGTATTATTCCAAGGGCTCCAATTACAATCGGAACAACACATGATTTCTTTTTCCTTATTATTATTATTATTATTATTATTATTATTATTATTGATTTTGCAATATCCTTCCCCTGCCACACGTACCAATCCATGCCCACAGAACCGGTAGGGAAAAATTTTGGATTTCACCCGTGCCCTAACCCTACCGGCATGTTGCTGAAGTTGAAATCCACAAGTCTTGAAAGTGGCCAAGGGTAAGAGATGTCCAAGATGAGCCCGAGGGTGGGGTCAAGCACGTCATTAGTCTGGAATCTCTACGCTCCTGTAAGTGATGTAAGTCTAACCCACCCAGCCACCCCAGCCCCCACCCCCGTGAAGTCAGTTGACTCTTATCTGGCAGCAACTCGCCGTGACTGTTAGTAGTTCAGATTCTGGTAGAGAGTAGAGATAGCACGAAACCAACTTGCAGTGCTTTTGAACTCTATCCTGGCTCCTGAATTCTTGCACCTGACACCAAGTTTGACAAACACCAGGCATCTAAAGTGCAACAGTCCAAGGAGTTCCCAGTAGAGCACAATGAGATCTACTTACATAGTTCTGATGGTCTCTAATAGGAATGAAACCCATTCAGCCTCCTGGTTATCTCTGCAAGCTATATTGGAACGTATCCTCAGCCCTCTTCCCCAGCTGCAATTACAGTAGGAATGCTTTCAGCGAACCCTTTTATCATGTACTAACATCAAAGGAATCATGTTACAAACCAACCCAGGCTCAAGATCAAATAAATGCTTTCGCCTATTCAAACGTTATCGCTCCTTGGTATTTAAGTCTGGTTTGGTTCTGCAACCCAACAAGACAGACACAGACTTCAGAGGAAAATTAGAACTGCAGAAAAAACAAGGGCTACACTGTCAAACTAGTTACTAAGTCTGCACTACTATTAATCTCATTGTTCTTATCACCCATCTCCTCCCACTTATGACTGTATGACTGTAACTTTGTTGCTTGTATCCTTACGATTTATATTGATATTGATTGTTTCCTAATATGATTTGATTGCTTATTTGTTCCCTATGACTATCATTAAGTGTTGTACCTTACGATTCTTGACGAATGTATCTTGTCTTTTTATGTACACTGAGAGCGTATGCACCAAAGACAAATTCCTTGTGTGTCCAATTACACTTGGCCAAGAAAGAATTGCATTGCATTGCATTGCATTGATTCTATTCTGTTCTGTTCTGTTCTGTTCTGTTCTGTTCTGTTCTGTTCTGTTCTGTTCTGTTCTGTTCTATTCTATTCTATTCTATTCTATTCTATTCTATTCTATTCTATTCTATTCTATTCTATTCTATTCTATTCTATTCTACAAATGTCAACCAGAATTATTAATTAAACGGAAAGGGCCCTTGAAGAAGCTTCTGTCTTTAATTTAATTTTATTTTATTTTATTGGTTCGATTTATATGCCACCCTTCCCCGGAGACTCAGGGTGGCTTACAATGCATTAAGCAATACCCTTCATACTTTTGAATATACCTGCTTAGTAGGGCTTTCGGCCCCCCTAAGCGGTGTTCTTTTTTATACAAAGTCACCTTATTGCCCCCACAATCCGGGTCCTCATTTTATCTACCTCGGAAGGATGGAAGGCTGAGTCAACCTTGAGCCTGGTGAGATTCGAACTTGCAGTAATTGCAGGCAGCTACTGCTACTTAACAGCACTTTAGTCTGCTGCGCCACCAAGGCTCTTCCCCTCCCCCCCCAATCTCTGAGAAAGAGGGAGAGATAAACAATGAATGTGTAATAAATGTAATATAAAAGAATTTAAGTATATGACCTTGAAATTATGAAGGTAAATTTAAAATAAAAGAATTTAGCCTTATGG
Source organism: Coluber constrictor foxii (assembly GCA_038048745.1). NCBI lineage: Eukaryota > Metazoa > Chordata > Lepidosauria > Squamata > Colubridae > Coluber > Coluber constrictor. Next base: position 9,831,459 of record CM075973.1, read on the forward strand.
CCAGTACCACTACTGGTAGTTCTTGAGTTACGACCACAGTTGCAATCAGAATGTCAGTCACTCAGCAATGCACTTGTTAAGCAAGTCACCATGTGAGCAGACCTGATCTTACCATCATTTATCATCCACCGGAGTCATTAAGTGAATTATTGGAGATGCTAAGTGAATCATTGCAATTGTTAAGTGAATTATGCAATGTCTACGGAGATTCTCAATTATCCAGGTCATGGTTGTCCCAAAGATGTTCTTTTCAAGAGGCAACTGGACTTTCTTTGTTTTTCTGTGAAGACGTTTCGCTTCTCAGAAGCTGAAGAAGCTTCTTGGGACGACAAGCGAAATGTCTTCAAAGAAAAAAACAGAAAGTCAAGTTGGCTCTTGAAAAAGGATCTTTGAATTGTGCAATGGTTAAACAAAAGGGACATGGTGGCTCAGTGGCTAAGATACTGAGCTTGTCGATCAAAAGGTCAGCAGTTCAGTGGTTCGAATCCCTAGTGCTGCATTACGGGGTGAGCTCCCGTGACTTGTCCCAGTTTCTGCCAACCTAGCAGTTCGAAAGCAGGTAAAAAATGCAAGTAGAAAAATAGGAACCACCTTTGGTGGGAAGGACACAGCGTTCCGTGTGCCTTTGGCGTTGAATCATGGCTGCCACATGACCATGGAGACGTCTTTGGACAGCGCTGGCTCTTCAGCTTTGAAACAGAGATGAGCACCACCCCCTAGAGTCAGGAACGAGTAGCACATATGTGCGAGGGGAACTTTTACCTTTACCTAAACAAATCTGGCTTTTCCCCATTGACTTGTCCTGCTTGCTGGAAGCTGCAAAATTATTTCCAGATTTCTTCTTTTTTTTCTTTCTTTCTTTCTTTTCTTTTTTTTTAGCTTTTGCTTAAAAAAAGGCTCTCGCTGTGACTCCAGCCATCGATTCGTGCAGGGGTTTTTTTAAAGAACACAGAGAAGCTGTAATTACATCCGTAAACAGATCTGTCGGGCAGTTTTAATTCCCTTCCGAAAAGACAAATTTGCCCCCGAGCAGTAGCCATCCCTCGTCCGTGGCTTTCACGTTCTTGATTTACAGTTTTGCAACCTGGTGGCAAATTAAAAAGGGCTTTTAAGAGGCAACAACAGTGCCACAGACATTTGGAAAAGAGAGATGGCTGCAAAGGCTCGGTAATGTTCACCAAAGCGCCTGCTGCTGAGGAAGACTGCCGTTCCACTTAGGATGTCGAAAACCTGCTGGGATGAAGAGAACTGTAGGATGCCGACTTTTTTTTCCTAACAACTGCAAGCGGTAATATCACTTCCTCCCCCACCCCCGCTCCCCCATTTAATGTTCTGCTTTTGATACAGTATACCATGCCATTAAAGATGACACCACTGATGGCAGCCTGGGTGAAATGCTGTCTAGCTGATTAATGATTGTAACTATGATTATGACCTATGGCTTACTCGCTGTTTATATGTACACTGTGAGCTTCTGCACCGGAGATAAATTCTCTTGTTTGTACAATCACATTTGCCCAATTAAGAATTCATTTCTGTTCCATTCTATTCTATTCTATTCTATCCTATCCTCCTCTCCTCTCCTCTCTTCTCCGCTATGCTATGCTATGCTATTATAGCATTCCTATCCTATCCTATCCTATCCTATCCTATCCTATCCTATCCTATCCTATCCTATCCTATCCTATCCTATCCTATCCTATCCTATCCTCATTTCTATTCTGTTCTGTTCTGTTCTGTTCTGTTCTGTTCTGTTCTGTTCTGTTCTGTTCTGTTCTATTCTATTCTATTCTATTCTATTCTATTCTATTCTATTCTATTCTATTCTATCCTCATTCCTCTCCTCTCCTCTCCTCTCCTCTCCTCTCCTCTCCTCTCCTCTCCTCTCCGCTATGCTATGCTATGCTATGCTATGCTATGCTATGCTATGCTATGCTATGCTATGCTATGCTATGCTATGCTATGCTATGCTATTATAGCATTCCTATTCTACCCTACCCTACCCTACCCTACCCTACCCTACCCTACCCTACCCTACCCTACCCTACCCTACCCTATCCTATCCTATCCTATCCTATCCTATCCTATCCTATCCTATCCTCATTTCTATTCTATTCTATTCTATTCTATTCTATTCTATTCTATTCTATTCTATTCTATTCTATTCTATTCTATTCTATTCTATTCTATTCTATTCTATTCTATCCTCATTCCTCTCCTCTCCTCTCCTCTCCTCTCCGCTATGCTATTATATCATTCCTATCCTATCCTACCCTATCCTCTATTCTATTCTATTCTATTCTATTCTATTCTATTCTATTCTATTCTATTCTATTCTATTCTATTCTATTCTATTCTATTCTATTCTATTCTATTCTATTCTATTCCTATTCCTATTCCTATTCCTATTCCTATTCCTATTCCTATTCCTATTCCATCTTTATTTCTGCTCTATTCATATAACAGAACCGAGGTGGTGCAGTGGTTAGAGTGCAGTACTGCAGGCTGTAAAAGCACCATGAAGTGGTATATAAGTCTAAGTGCTATTGCTATTGCTATTCCTATTTCTATTTCTATTGCTATTCTATTTTTATTTCTATTCTATTCTTATTTCTATTCTATTCTAGTTCTAGTCCAGTTTAGGCATAAAATCCCGCTTGGTGCTGTGGGCCAATCACCAGGAGGCGGTGACTTCTAATCCCACTTTAGCTATGACATCCAGCTGAGTGATCTTGGGCCAAACCTGCCATTAGATCTTTTGAGAATAACCAATTTTCACTCTACCGTACAACCTTTAGCTTTCAGTCAACTCACGCTTTCCAAGTTTACATTTTTTTTAAAGTCAGCAACAAGAGCAGATTTATTCCTAGCTCGTAAAAGTTTTCTTTTGCCGTAGGTATTAACTTTGTTGTGCCACGCCAGAGAAATTCGTTTCTCCAATGACTTCTTTGAATTAAGGATCATGAAATGCGAACGTTTCCTTCTTTGGCCTTAGCAGGAAACAAATTCTAATCTCTCGATTGTTAAAAACCGTTTGCTGATTTTAATCTCCTCTTCTGCTGGTCATCAGTTCCCATTTTGGGTAATCTGTGCTTTTCATGCTTTCTAAAAGTACTGAGCGGACTGATCTTTTTCTCAATTTCTCTGCAGAGCTATCCAGAGCCTGGGTAGCTCTGCAGACTAAAGCCTGTTATGAACATTCAGCTGTCTGCAATTATTGTAAGTTCGAATCTCACCAGGCTCAAGGTTGCCTCAGCCTTCCATCCTTTCTAAGATAGGTAAAATGAGGACCCAGTTTGTGGGGGCAATAAGCTGACTTTGTATAAATATACAAAAGCATGAAAGCTATTGCTTAATGCATTGTAAGCCACCCTGAGTCTCCGGAGAAGGGCGGCAAATAAATCTAATTAAAAAAAAATATTGTCTCTCTGATCTGCCCAATTCAAAGCAAAGCTTTCCCTTTCTTTATCTACTCAAAACCACAGCGTTTCCCTGAAAGTCACAATATCCTCCTCCAATTTTCAATGGCAAGATTTCAACAAATCAAGTTCAGTATAATGGATTGGGATGGGACCTTGGAGATTCTTCTAATCCAACCCCCTACTTCAAGCAGGAGAGCCTGGACCAGTTCAGAGCAGTCGGCTGTCCAGTCTCTTCTTAAAAACCTCCAGTGTTGGAACAAAATCAATCAGAATAGAACTGGAAGGGACCTTGGAGGTCTTCTAGTCCAGCCCCCTGCTCAAACAGGAAAACCTACTGTTTCTCCGAAAATAAGACCCAACTGGAAAATAAGTCCTAGCATGATGTTTTAAAAATATTTTTAAATTTTATTAGAGCATCAAAAAGAAAAATCAAAAACAAATGTATAATAATCTTTCTATCATGGTGTAACATCATCAAAATATCCATCATCAAAATATCCATCCAGTATCCATCCAGTAATATCCATTCAGTAATATATATATATATATATATATATTGTATGTATGTATGTATATATTGTATGTATGTATGTATGTATGTATGTATGTATGTATGTATGTAGGTCTTTGGTTATTCGGGTCTTCTCCTGCGTAGAATTGGAAGTATCTTGGCGACGTTTCGATGAAGTCTCATTCGTCATCTTCAGGCATCTACCAGCCTGAAGATGACGAATGAGACTTCGTCGAAACGTCGCCATACTATATATATATATATATTACTTTTCGTAGGTATACTGTGTGTTTTTCCTTTAAGCCAGGTTTTTCCTACGTAGTTAAGATTTTACTGGAACCACAATAGAGCAAAATCACATTCACTACATACTGGGTTCTATCTCCATCTTTTTCACTCTGGCAGCAAACAGTATGAATGAGAGGAGCCAATCATCTCCTGGCCTTACTCCCGAGTTGTCCTTTTTGCTTTAGCTACTCTTGCCTTCTGGAAGCTCTGTGCATGCGTGCACTAGGAACAGGCTCCTCCTGTTCCTCTGCCTCTCTGCTGTCTGACTCTGGAGGCTCCGGAGTCCACTCATCACTCCCAGATGGCCCTGGTCCCATCTCTGCCTCTGACGCAGAGCAAATACCGATTATTTATCAGTTTAACTGCTGGCAGATCAAATTCCAGACCTTAATATTTCAATCCCCTAATAAGCAACTCTTTACATTTTAATCAGTTTCTACTATGGTGAGAGGCATATATTTAACTATTAAACAGGGAACGCAGACATTTGCATATCCCTGCATAAGTGCCCTCAATTGTACTCTCTCCTCTCTCAGAAAAATCATAAATTTCAGCAGCTTCCAACCCTATCTCAGGGTGTTTCGTTCCTCCGAGGATTTCCTCTTTTTGCAAAAAGAGGCTTTATTTTGGAAAATGTTATTTCATCGCATTTACTATTTGAATTTCAAAGGTATTTAAAAACGGCTTCATTTTTTGTTGGGAGGAGGTGCGCAGTGATGCATCGTGCGGCATTAGCTCCTGCATCAAGATAGGAAGGTTACTACAAGTGAAACATTTGATATCCGTTTCATTCTGTTTATGTGCCGTTGGGATGGGAGATCCCCATCAGCTTACCTGAGGGCCAATTCATCGCTACCACCAATCCAGTGGTGGGTTTCAAAAATTTTTACTACCGGTTCTGTGGGTGTGGCTTGGTAGGCGTGGCATGGCTTGGTGGGTGTGGTAGGGGAAGGATACTGTAAAATCTCCATTCCCTCCCACTCCAAGGGAAGGTTACTGCAAAATCCCCATTTCCTCCCAATCAGCTGGGACGCGGGAGGCAGAGAATAGATGGGGGCAGGGCCAGTCAGAATTTGTACTACCAATTCTCCGAACTACTCAAAATTTCCACTGGTCAGAACCTGCTGAAACCCACCTCTGCACCAACCCCCAAAAAGAAAGAATTAGAAGTTATACAATCCAAGTAAAAAATAAAAATCAAGCATGAGATTTTGCTTCCGGGCCTAATTCAAGGTGTTGGTTATCATTTTGAAAGCCCTGCATGGCAAGGGACTCGGCTTCTCTGGACTCTAGAAAGAGTGCAAAGAAGAGCAACAAAGAGGATTAGGGGACTGGAGGCTAAAGCAAATAAAGAACGGTTGCAGGAACTGGGTATGTCTAGTTTAATGAAAAGAAGGAGTAGGGAAGACATGAGAGCAGTCTTCCAATATCTCAGGGGTTGCCACAAAGAAGAGGGAGTCAAGCTATTCTCCAAAGCACCTGAGGGCAGGACAAAAAGCAATGGGTGGAGACTCATCAAAGAGAGAAGCAACTTAGAACTCAGGAGAAATTTCCTGACAGTTGGAACAATGAATCAGTGGAATAGCTTGCCTCCAGAAGTTGTAAATTGTCCAACACTGGAAGTTTTTAAGAAGATATTGGATAACCCTTTGTCTGAAGTGGTGTAGGGTTTCCTGCCTAAGCAGAGGGGTTGGACTAGATGACTTCTGTTGTTGTTGTTGTTGTTGTTGTTGTTGTTGTTGTTGTTGTTCTATGTGAGGAACTGGCTCACCCCAATGGGATTGGGCCCCACCATGTCTGGCCAGCCCCATATTCCAGAGCTCTAGTCACAGTACTGGCAATTGCTCATCCCGGAGCAGCTCCTCCACCCAGGTGCGCCATGGATCACCAGTTGGTGACCATTGCCTTATACTGCATTTTATTCAATGTCTGTAAGCTGCCTTTGGTGAGATGGGCAGCAAGATAGATAGATGATGATAGATAGATAGATAGATAGATAGATAGATAGATAGATAGATAGATAGACAGACAGACAGACAGACAGACAGACAGACAGACGATAGTTAGACAGAGATAGATGATAGATAGATAGATAGATGATAGATAGATAGATAGATAGATAGATAGATAGATAGATAGATAGATAGATAGATAGATGATTGATAGATGATGAAAGATAGCTAAATAAGAAGAAAGCTAGATTAGATGAAAAACACATATAGAGATAGGATAGAGAGAGAGAATTAGAGAGAGAGAGAGGCAGACAGGCAGGCAGGCAGACAGATAGATGGATGATAGATGATAGATAGATAGATGATAGACAGAGAGAGAGAGAGAGAGAGAGAGAGAGAGAGAGAGAGAGAGAGAGAGAGAGATACACACATACATAGATGATAGATAATACTTGATAGATTACATGATAGATATATAATTGGATGAATGGATGAACAGATAGACAGACAGACTCACTGACTGGCCAATCAACTCAGATTCAGTTCACCTAGCTCAATCTTGACCATATCCTCTGAGCCACTCTTTTAAGATGGTCTCCTCAACAACCCACAGTACAGTGCTTGTCCGTAATGCAAAGTCAGAAATCCCGATTTATGAGGGACGAAGTCTGGTTGACATTATATTCCAAATGGCCTAAAACTGAACGCAAATGCGACTTAGTGGAAGATATGAATGCAACCACTGTCCGGCTTGCCTCTGAAAGTTTCAGCCGGGAATTCCTTCCAGCACACCAGATGTTATTAAAATCTGAACATGGTTTGAACTTTTCACCACCACCGTCCTCCAAACTCTTTTAGCCCTGAGCACGCGACTTGGCGGGGCCGGGGAGGGGGAAGCCTGCAGCTCATTTATATACTTTCCCCTTTCTTCACGAAGCCGTGACATCCAGAAAATATATCGCAGCCACAAATCTCTAATAGAATTTGTAATATTTACATCCCTGCTTGAAAAATTGCTTCCTCCTTTCTACCTGCATGCAAAACAGAGTGACAGCCAGTTCCACCCACCCAACATTGACTCAGCAAGGAAGCAGTGGGTGGGTTGAGCGCCAAATAGACTTGGGAGGAATCACATCAAAGAGGTTATTTTTTTTTTCCCTCCCTCTAGAAAAAGCCCTAACTTTTCTCCAGCCACGCAACCTGCTTAATTTCCCTGAAGAGCCTGCAGATTTCCCATTCCAACTGCCTAAGAGGATAATCGTGCATTACTCTCGTCTAAAACTTCTCGCTGAATAACAAATTACGTTCACGATTTGCCCCTGATAGCTTTCCATTTGAATATCAAACACACAACGGCCGCATCTATGACCTTGGGCACCGTAAAAATATTCTCCCATGTTGTGGCTTTAAGAACAATTTCATTTAAGTTGTAAACCAGTGGAAATGGCTGGAAGGCAATAGGAAAGGAGAAGAAAGGTTTTCTTACAAGTTTTTAATTTTTTTTTAAAACTTATAAATCCAGATTTCTGACTTAGCATTTTGGGCAAACACAATTGTGGCTTGTTCAGTTGACCATCTTAAAAGAATGGTTCAGAGGATATGAAGCAGGTCAATATTGAGCTAGGTGAACCAAATCTAATTTGGTTTATTCATCCATCCATCCATCCACCCACCCACCCATCATCCATCATCCATCTATCTATCTATCAATCATCTGTCAGAGAGATAGCTAGATGGATAGATAGACAGATGATACACCAATGATAGATGATAGATAGATGGATGGGTTGGTGGGTAGATGGATAGATAGATAGACAGACAGACAGAGACATAGATAGATAGAGACACAGAGAGAAACAGATAGAGGGATAGAGACACACACACAGAGAGAGACAGATAAAGAGAGAGAGAAACAGAGAGAGGGAGAGAGAGAGAGAGAGAGAGAGAAAGACAGAGAGAGACAGAGACAGATAAAGATAGAGATAGAGTGAGACAGAGCTGATAGATAGATAGATAGAGAGAGAGAGAGAGAGAGAGAGAGAGAGAGAGATAGATAGATAGATAGATAGACAGACAGACAGACAGACAGACAGACAGACAGACAGACAGACAGACAGACAGACAGACAGACAGACAGACAGACAGACAGACACTCTATCTATCTCCAGCATGCTGGCTGGAGAATTCTGGAGTTGAAGTCCACAAGTCTTAAAGCTGACAAGTTTGAAGACCTCTGCACCAGATCAAAGTGGCTCTAGGTTTCATATGAGATAATAAACATGCATAACAAGGCTACGATAGAATTGAAAATTAATTCAACTCGAGGTGATTAATATGTTCAATACGTTCAGAATTTGCTCAGTTTGAGGTTATTAAGCATTTAGCCCTAGGAAATTTTACAAGATTTAGACAGAGCAAGAAGTGGGGGGGGGGGGGAAACCACACAAGTTAATCTTCACTGATTTAATGCAGAATTAAAGAGATACAGCCACTTGCCAATTTGCACAAATCATCCAAATTTTAAACCCCGTTAATCCAAGTTATCGGAGAAACCTTTGCATGGGAGATTCTCTCTCTGCAGCTGTATGATTCTAAGAGCTGTGGTTTATATTTAGACACACTCAAAAGGGAACATTATCATAATTAAAGCAGGTCAGACTGTTACCCGGGGGGGGGAAATCCTACAGAAGAAGAGGTAGGACCAGTAGTCTGTAGAAGATACCCTGTTTCCCCCAAAATAAGACATCCCCTGATAATAAGCCCAATGGGCAATAAGGCCAAGCGCTTATTTCAGGGTTCAAAAAAATATAAGATAGGGTCTTATTTTCAGGAAAACATGGTACTTAAGTTTCATGATTTTATCTCCCCTGCCAATAACAACAACAGAAACAACAGTAAATTGTCCTGATTAGAACTGTGGTATCACAGTCTTATTTTAAAGCCATGTTTTGTTTTGTGTGTAGGGCTTATTTGCTTAATAGAATTCATAATGACCCCTTCAGAATGTCTGTTTTATGGTTGTTGTTAGTTGCGAAGTCGTGTCCGACCCATCGCGACTCCATGGACAACGTTCCTCCAGACCTTCCTGTCCTCTACCATCCCCGGAGTCCATTTAAGCTCACGCCTACTTCTTCAGTGACTCCAGCCAGCCACCTCGTTCTCTGCCGTCCCTTTCTTCTTTTGACCTCAATCGTTCCCAGCATTAGGCTCTTCTCCAGTGAGTCCTTCCTTCCTTCACATTAGGTGGCCAAAGCATTTGAGTTTCATCTTCAGGATCTGGCCTTCTAAAGAGCAGTCAGGGTTGATCTCCTCTAGGACCGACCGGTTGGATCGCTTTGCAGTCCAAGGGACTCGCAGGAGTCTTCTCCAGCACCAGAGTTCAAAGGCCTCAATTATCTGGCGCTCAGCCTTCCTTATGATCCAACTTTCACAGCCATACATTGCAATTGGGAAAACCACAGCCTTGACTATACGCACTTTTGTTGGCAGGGTGATGTCTCTGCTTTTAAGTATACAGTCTAGATTTGCCATAGCTTTCCTCCCCAGGAGCAAGCCTCTTTTAAGTTCTTGGCTGTCTTATGGTTACAGATCAGAAAACAATGACAAAGGAATTCAGAATATATAATTCAAGGCCTACGATGTAGAATGTCCTCCAAGGAAGTTAATGAATGGTCTTGTATAATATATCAAAGTAAAACAAGCAAAGACTTACTTAATAGACCATAAATGGTTGGGTTTAGACAGAACATTGAATCATAATCCATGGATTATATAAGACTTAATGTCTGGGTTTCCACAGACATAAAAACTCAACTCAAACCACAGGATATTATAATTTAGCATGAAATCCAGGCAACAAATTCACATTCAAGAAGCAAGATCTTCTGACTTTCTCCAGAACGAACATGTTACAATTCATCTTATCTCCACCTCATTCTGCAACCCAACAAGACAGACACAGACTTCAGAGTATAATTAGGACTGCAGAAAAAACAATGGCTACCAACCTGCCTTCCATTGAGGACCTGTATACTGCACGGGTCAAAAAGAGGGCTGTGAAAATATCTACAGACCCCTCGCATCCTGGACATAAATTGTTTCAACTCCTACCCTCAAAATGATGCTATAGAGCACTGCACACCAGAACAACTAGACACAAGGATAGTTTTTTTCCGAATGCCATCACTCCGCTAAACAAATAATTCCCTCAACACTGTCAAACTAGTTACTAAGTCTGCATTCCTATTAATCTTCTCATCGTTCCCATCACCCATTTCCTCCCACTTATGACTGCATGACTGTAACTTTGTTGCTTGTATCCTTACGATTTATATTCATATTGTTTCCTGATTGCCTATTTGTACCCTATGTTTTAAATTTGGTATGCTATTTTATTGTGGCTGTGCACAGCCCTGAGTCCTTCGGGAGAAGGGCGGTATAGAAATTTAATAAAATCAAAATCAAATCAAATCATTGCTACTGGAACGGGTGATCCAGTCCGAACCGGGAGCATTTTACCCCTGCTTCTGGAATGCACAGAAGTGTGGCAGGCACGCACCCACAAGCGAACTGGTAGCGACGGGATTTTCAACCCACTACTGGTACAAGTAGTCCTCATCTTATGACCACGATTGAGCCCAACACTTCCATTGCTAAGCGAAATAGTGATTGAGTTTTGCCCCATCTTACCACCTTTCTGTTAATTTTTTTTTTTTTTAGGGTTATTGTTACCTCTTTGGGTATTTTTAAATTACAACTTTAAATATAAATTCAATGAAGAAAGAAAAAACTTCTCGAAGCTCAGCTGAAAACAGGGCTCCCAATGCTTCTGTTTCCATCACAATGGATTCTAAAGCCTGAGTGACCTATCTCCATGATGCAGAATTAAGGCACGGAGCACACGCATACAAATGGAAGCCGAGGCTTCGATGCTTGATATGCAAAGCCTAAACAGCTCAATGAAACAGCTAAAGTGAAATGTCACTTCCTCCCTTGACACAGTCATTCTATGCTAAAATAGAACATGCTTTGTCTGGGAAGCTGTCAACAAGGGGAATCTATATATATATATATATATATATATATATTTCATAAGTTCCAGAAAAGTACCGGGCTTGCATTATCAAAAGATGAATGACCAAGGTCAACGTTGTGGATGGTTCCTCATTTGAACTGCATGATCTCAAAGCAAAAATAAGATTGCCAGGTGAATAAGTGACCCAGGGAAACAAGGCAATAAAAATCATACAATTTTTTAACAAACAAAACAAAAAAGAACAACCTGGCTAAATTCATGCAGCTCATTAAGCCACAGGGTTTTTTTTAATCGTAATCTGTTGATACGGCACAATTGGCTTGATTGATCTGCACATCGGCCGAAAGCAAACAAATCACATAAAGGGTCAGAACGACTCGGTTGCTGCCTCTTTCCAAGTCATCGAGTCTTTACAGTAGTCTGTTAATAGGACACCTTGAGCTGGAACCATTGTGGGGGAAGTTCTGGGGAAGAATTTGAAGGCCTAGATCAGGGGTGTCAAAGTTGATTTCATTGAGGGCCGCATCAGCATTGTGTTTGACCTCAGGGGCCTGGGGTGAGTGTGGCCAGGGTGGACATGGCCAGCTCAATGTCATTTATGTCAGGGTCACCTGTGGTGCCCGAGTGCTAAGGCAGGACGCCCCTCAGACCCTCCCTCACTCTCATTATAATCTCCTTTCCTTTCCTTTCCTTTCCTTTCCTTTCCTTTCCTTTCCTTTCCTTTCCTTTCCTTTCCTTTCCTTTCCTTTCCCTTCCCTTCCCTTCCCTTCCCTTCCCTTCCCTTTGCTTTCTTCTTTTTCCTTCCCTCTTCATTCTCCTTTCTTCTTCCTTCCCCTCTTTCCTTATTTTTTCCTTCCTTGCTCTTTTCCCATCTTTCCTTCTTTTTCTTCATCTTTCCTCCTTCTCTTTCCTGTCCTTTCTTCCATGCTCCATTGCAAAAGGGGAAACATTTCTCCCTTTTGTTTTGTTTCTAGTTTGTTTTGATAGCCCTCTGCCAGTGAAAATGGAGCTCCGGGGGGCACGCACTCCATTTTCGCTGGCAGTCCTTTGCTGTTTCCAGGGCAGCCCAACGGGCCAGATTTAAACACTGGATCCGGCCCATGGGCCTTGAGTTTGACACTCCTGGCCTAGATAAAGAACAGCTTTGGGTCCAAAACAGCCTTTCTCGATTTCTTTTTTTTTTTATCCTGGAGGGAGTTCTGAAATAATGTTCAGGTTTTAAGGAATCTCTACCTCACAAAAATTCCAAAAACGTCACCACACAAACGTCACCACACAATTCCAAAAACGTCACCATGCATTTCACGTTGGACAACATCTGCAAAAGCAGGATGGTGGGCTGGCAGCTGAGATGTAGCCCGTAAAAATTCCCACCACTATGAACACTAGCATTGCACAGTGTGTGAAGTTCAACGCCCCCCCTTTTTTTTTTTTGAAAAACAAATCACAATCTTTCATGGAGCCTTCAAACTGAGAAAAGCTGGCCCAGAATGGTGTTTTTCAAGTTCGACACCTTTAAGGTATATGGACTTCAACTCCCAGAATTCTCCGCCCAGTATGGCAAATTTCACATCCGTTTCTCAGCCAGCGGGAATCCAGAAATCGTAAAGTGATCAGGGTTGAAAAACATTGGTCTAGAGCAGTGGTTCTCAGTGTTAACCTGGTTCTAAGTGTTAATATAACAAAAGAGATCATTGTAGATTTCAGAAAGAACCAGCATAGTTATACCCCACTCAGTACCAAGGTGAGTGCAGATAACTAACAATCTGAATTGGTCACATGTCATCCTTAGTGAAGCATGCAAACCAGCGTCTGCATTTCCTGTGTCAGATGAAAAGAGCACATTTTTCTCCTTCTGTCCTGGCCACTTTTTAGAAGCACAATTGAGACCGTTTTAACAAACCGCATCCCTGTTTGGTTTGGTGGCAGCAGTGCCTCAGATAGAAAGTCCCTACAGAGAGTGGTGAGGACAGCGGAGAAGGTTATAGGAAGCTCACCTCCCTTTATTCAGGATACTGCTTGTAAGCGCTATGCGCTTAGAGCTCAAAGCATCAATAAAGACCTCACACACCCATTTCATGGTCTGTTTCTGTTGCTCCCCTCTGGGAGGAGGTTTCAAAGTATTTCTAGCAGGACTACCAGATTCTGTAATAGCTTTGTTCCCTATGCCATCCATCTGGTAAACTCACAAGATTAGTTTTTTTCTCTCACAACCACCACCACGTTAAGAGAGTTGAAGGGCAGTATTTCTCAGCCTTGTCAAGTTGAAGATGGATGGACTTCAACTCCCAGAATTCCTCAGCCAGCCACGCTGGGAGTTGAAGTTCACACATCTCCAAATTGACCAGACTGAGAAATATTACTTTGGGCTAAGAGAGATTGGACTGGCCCACAGTTACACGGGAAGCTTTATTATGCTTATTTTATTTATGTAAACCACGTTGAGATGCCGATGACCGGGGTAGCATTGACATGCTGTAAAATAAATAAATAATAGGCCCATGCGATAATTGAATTTTTTTACGTGCTTCTGCTAGGTTGGCAGAAGTTCAGACAAGTCACAGGAGCTCACCCCATTAGACGGCACTTGGGATTCGAACCGCTGAACTGCCGACCTTTTGATCAACAAGCTCAGCGACTTAGTCACCGAGCCACCGCATCCCCATATATTTATAGAGTTAATTTATTTCTTTGGGATTGCCAATGAAACCTTAGCTCAGGAGAGTGTGAAGCACATCTTTAATTTGGAGCAGCCATATAAATAACTAACAGGAGCAATTTCATTTCTATTCTGGGAAACAGCATAATACGATAACTTCAGCATGTTTATGAGGTCCGGCCTTCCTACGCATGCAGAGGAATGTTTTAATCTGTTAAACTCCTGACACTCTTTCGACGTTAAACCAATCAAAGAAAATTCCCATTAGTGATTTTTGCATTTCATCCTCCTCTGATTCGAATCATTATTGCTCTACAGAAAAGGAAACCATTTCTGATGCTTTCATTTGGGATCGTCAATGACAAAAAATGATCTTATGAAAGAGAAGGGGAGGAGGAAGAGATAGTTAAAGAAACAATGATTTCCTGGGCAAGGAATTTCAGATACGACATACCGTGTTTCCCCGAAAATAAGACCCTGTCTTAGATATTTTTTGAACCCTGAAATAAGAGCTTGGCCTTGTTGCCATGCGCTCAAAAGCCCGATTGGGTTTATTATCAGGAGATGTCTTATTTTAGGGGAAACAGGGTAGAATTAGAAAAATAATTACAAATTTGGGAGAGAAACTACAAGCTGACAATGGCCGCGCCATATAAAGAAAACCTTTACAAAATGTTTTACAGCTGGCACTTGCCAGATTGGCCAAAATGTATAGGAACTCCTCCGCCAATTGTTGGAAATGCAACCAGACTCCAGGAACATACTAACACATGTGGTGGACATGTAAGAAAGCAAGGAGTTACTGGGAGAAAATTCATAAATGGCTGGAAATGATAACTGAGCAACATATTGAGTTCAAACCAGAAAGGTGCCTCTTAGGTCTATTGTCGGAAAGTTATGACAAAGCAGCCATCTATTTAGTGTTACATATATTGACGGCAGCTAGAATTACATATGCTAAATATCAGGAAAATGTGAACACCCCACCAGATGATGACATAATTAGGAAAATTTGAGATTGTGCAGAAATGGACCGCTTAACTTTAAAAATTAAAGATAAAGAAGACTCGAAATATTATACGACATGGAATAAATTTTATGAATGGATAGAGACAAGAGGTAGAAATGAGAGGGAAGTTTATGAATGTCAGTACAACAAAGATGTATAAAACTAAGGGTATAATATGAAAAAAATTGTAAATAAGCTAATGTAAGGAGAAACTTAGTTGAAATTTTCTTTTATTTCCTTTTGTTTGTTGCTATTTTTGGTTGTATTGTTGCAATTATTGTTAACACAGTACAGTTATAGTTATTAGCATGTATGTTATTTATCATTGACCTCTCTCTGGTTGTGCTTTATTTGCATTGTTAACCTGACATGGCACTGCCTTTTCAATAAAATAAAAAAATAAAATAAAATAAAAATAGATGGTATCTGGTTAGAGTTCCAGAAAAAGAGAGAAAAAGAGAGAGAAGGGGAGAGAAAATGAAAAAAACTTTTTGGGGATGAAATAAAATAGGGAAAGAATAGTTGCATTGATCCAGTAAGGGTTAAAGATAAAGATTCCCCTCACACATGTGTGGTAGTCATTCCTGACTCTAGGGGCCAGTGCTCATCTCTGTTTCAAAGCCAAAGAGCCAGCGCTGTCCAAAGACGTCTCTATGGTCATGTGGCCAGCATGACTCAACGCCAAAGGCGCACGGAACGCTGTTCCCTTCTCATCAAAGGTGGTCCCTATTTTTCTACTTGCATTTTTTACCTGCTTTCAAACTGCTAGGTTGGCAGAAGCTGGGACAAGGAACGGGAGCTCACCCTGTTACGCGGCACTAGGGATTCGAACCGCTGAATTGCTGGCCTTTCGATCAACAAGCTCAGCATCTTAGCCACTGAGCCACCGCGTCCCTTTAGCTTTTTATTTACCCTAATACTAATGTACTAGACATATCAAAAACCTCAGAGTTCAGATTTCCAAAGAACAAAACTCCTTATTGGATTCGGCATATTCCAGAAAACCAGTAACGTAACAGAAATAAGCAAGAAGTTTTAACGGGATGACTAGAGCCTGGTAGCTCAGCAGACTAAAAGCATTGTGATTAACACCAGCTGTCTGCAATTACTGTAAGTTCGAATCTCACTAGGCTCAAGGTTGACTCAGCCTTCCATCCTTTCTAAGGTAGGTAAATTGAGGACCCAGTTTGTGGGGGCAATAAGCTGACTTTGTATAAATATTCAAAAGTATGAAGGCTATTGCTTAACGCATTGTAAGCCACCCTGAGTCTCCGGAGAAGGGCGGCATATAAATCAATTTTTAAAAAAAATAATAATAATGGAAAGTCGATTGCCAATGCCACAAGGAACCAGATGGCAAACTCTCTGGACCCCTTTTTAAGTCAACAGAGTTTGTGTCTTCACCAAGAACGTGCTAAAGTACATTTCCAACTTACAACCGCAATTGCGCCCAAAATTTCTGTTGCTAACTAAGAGAGTTGTTAAGTGAGTTTCCCCCTCCCCCCCACTCCCCCAATTTTATGACCTTTCTGACCACGGTGGTTAAGCAAGTCAGTGCAGTTGTTATCTTAGTAACATGGTTGCTAAGTGAATCGGGCTTCCCCATGGATTTGGCTTTTCAGACGGTCGCAAAAGAGGATGACATGACCCCGGAACACTGCAACCGTCATAAATATGAGTCAGCTGGCAAGCGTCTGAATTTTGATCACGTGACTATCGGGATGCGGCAACGGATGTGTGAAAAACGATCGTACGTCACTTGTCAGAGCGGCAATCGGTCCCGTTACCTTGCGTGGGGTAATTGCCCTCATTTTGAGTTGGATCGTAGCTTTTATCCTGCTGCATACCGTATTTTCCGGTGTATAAGACGACTGGGCGTATAAGACGACCCTCCTCAGAGCCATTTAAGGCTCATCAGAGCCTTTCGGGATGGTCTGCCTGGTTACAGGAGAATGAGACCCGGCGTATAAGACGACCCCCGACTTTTGAGAAGATTTTTGTGTGTTAGAAAGTAGTCTTATACGCAGGAAAATACAGTACTCTGATCAATAAAACCGAAGAAACATCATATTGCTATCTGGAAAACTTATAATGTTATATATACTTACTATATTATTACTTAGAAAAATTATGATGTTAAAAATAAGTTTACATATATTTGTTATACTGCTGTCTAGAAAAATTTTAACAATATTTTTTAAGTTTTTATAAATGATTTATGGTTAGTATATATTTGATTTAAGGGGGCAAAATATAATGTTAGAAGTATTTGATAAGTGATTATATAGGATTTATGTTTAGTATATATTTTAGATTAATGTTATTTTATCCAATGCTAAAATATGTAATATCTTATCTGGATCTCACCTATATTTTTTTTTGTTTAATATTGATTGATATATAAGAATGATGTTTTGTTAGTAAAGGAAGCCTGGGGGGGTGGGGAGGGGAGGGAGGGAAAGGGAGGGGGTGGTAGATGGGTGGGGGGATTGGTGGGGGGAAATGGGGATAAAAATTGTATTGTAAAACTTTTTCAATAAAAAAACCCGAAGAAACATCTTCTAATTAAACTCATATTTATTATAAGAAAATAAAAACATCTCACTATCTAAATTAGATTACATGTTGGCAAAGAATCCCCAGCCTGACCTTAGCTGGCTGGAGAACAAAGGAAAGTTTCTAGAAAAAAAGTACAAAAGAATGTAAATGACATGCGTAGTAGGTGCTGATAAGGAATATAACTACGGTAAGTCTGATAGTCCAGAAATAATAGCTCTGCTGGTAAATATAAAAACGCAGTGACATCACTTTTTTCAGGTATTGTTATCGCTTCCAACAATCCCTAAATGAACTGTTGTAAGCTAAGGATTATCTCTAGATGAAAGTTTGGTCTTCCTAACTAAAATATCCCAAAGGTGCTTCTTTTTCAAGAGGCCACTGGACTTTCTGGTTTTTCTTTGAAGACGTTTTGCTTCTCATCCCAGGAGCTTCTTCAGCTCTGAGTGGACGGTGGAGAATGGAAGGATTTATCCTCCTTGCAGGCAGCATTTGCATTTGCATCCTTTTAAAGAGTCATTGAGGCCACTTGGAGGTTTATCTGTGCCCTCTTCTTCAAAGAAAAACCAGAAAATCTACTTGCCTCTTGAAAAAGCACCTTTGGGATAACCATGACCTGGATGACTGAGAATCTCTGCAGACAGATAACTAGAATAGCTTTTCGGATTTTCTTGAGAAAATGTGGAATGCAGCCATCCAAAAGCATTTTTAAACGACACCATAAAAGGATTTACAACCAGCTATCGATCTCCTTTTTTAAGGGAAAAGGATGCCCTTCAATCATTTTGGTAGTCTGCCGGTACAATATCTAGCCGGTCATTTAAAATTAAGATCTGAACTATAGAAGAAATATAGATTTCTTTCTTCCGTGTTTCTATCTTACAAGAGAGAGAGAGAGAGGAAAAAAGAATCCAATGATGGCTAAAGGCAGACTCAAACTGGTTTTATAGTTTCAAGAATCTCTACTTTATACATTGGGGCTACCGGTCATTTCTTAAAGGTAAAGGTTCCCCTCGCACATATGTGCTAGTCGTTCCCGACTCTAGGGGGCGGTGCTCATCTCAAAGCCGAAGAGCAGCACTGTCTAAAGACGTCTCTGTGGTCATGTGGTCGGCGTGACTCAAGGCCAAAGGTGCACAGAAAGCTGTTATCTTCCCACCAAAGTGGTCCCTATTTTTCTCCTTGCATTTTTTTACGTGCTTTCAAACTGCTAGGTTGGCAGAAGCTGGGACAAGTCACGGGAGCTCACCCCGTTATGCGGCACTAGGGATTCGAACCGCTGAACTGCCAACCTTTCTATCGACAAGCTCAGCATCTTAGCCACTGAGCCACCGTGTCACCCTAAGGTCATCTCTTCCATTCTGTCAAAGCACTGAAACCTCATGATTTAGCAAGCTAAAACTCTGGACGTTCACAGCCTTAAGATGTATCCCGTTACAACATCATATGAAAATCCACTGAGACGCATAATATGCTAAGGCAAGTTTTAATCACAAGTTGTTGAATAAAACCACCCTTGGCTGATTTCATACAACATATTAACCCGGAACCAAAGGTGGAGACGGGGGAGAAAATAAACCAACATAAACCAGTATTGAGGCCTATAGATCTCCAGCTCTGAGGTCAATACTCTAAAACCCATTCGGCAAGGACCATTCACATGTTATTATCGCAAGTATTAAATCTGGCATTCGGACCACTTATCGCTCAGTTCAATTTGACACAACTGTCTTTGCCCTAGGCCAGTGATGGCTAACCTTTTTGCCATCACATTCCAAAAGCAGGGGGAGTGTGGAGGGGTCACGCACACAGGTGCCCACACCCATAATTCAATGTGCCCCACCCTTCGTGCCTGCACCTGCAACCCCCTTGCGCTCCCCCCGCTTTTTGGCATGCAATAGCATGGTGGGCCCAGTAGGCCTGTTTTTTTTGCCCTCCCCAGGCTCCAGAGGCTTTTTTGGAGCCTGGGCCTTCCCCAGCCTCCTGAAGGCCCTCCAGAGGCTGGAAAAAGCCTGTTTCCTGACTTCTGGTGGACCTGGAAGTCTAGAAAATTAGCTGGCTAGCACACGCATGTGCGCTAGAGCTGAGCTAGGGAAATGCTTGCATGCCCACAGATATGGCTCCGCATGCCACCTGTGGCACGCGTGCCATAGGTTCGCCATCACAGCCCTAGGTGTAAAAGACATCCATGATGGAAAAAGCAGAACTACACTTGAATCACTCATATCAAGTATGCCCAATTCAAGATTTAGCAGCAACACACAAGAGAGAGGGATCTCAGCTTCGTGGGTCAAGCTGACCAGGCAACAACCCCTCTTGAAGTTGTCAACCCCCCACCTCAAATCTTCCCAAATGAGAAACAACAGCAGCTACAACTCTACTTAAAGCACACAAGTGTGCAATGTCCCAAAAGCCTACATTCGCGTCAACTGCAGCAAGAATTAAAATCGAAGTGGAAATTGCCTTAAGGCTGGACAAGATGCTGGTTTTGAAATTTAAAGCTCAGTTCCCCATCCCACTACGTTACAGTTGGTTGAGCCTGGAGGGTAAGTTCTGCTTTGAACCGCAGGTTCCCGAATGACAAACCGCCGGGGTTGCAAGCCGTATTAAGTCAAAGCCGAATCAACCATGCAAGGTGGAATCCCAAACATTGTAGATTCCAGGTTAGATGCAGCTTGACAAAGAGATGGAAAATTAACCGCAGCCTTCCTCCTATGTCTTAAAATTTTGACTTGACCCTTCGGTGGTAAGGTAAAGATAAAGGTTCCCCTCGCACATCTGTGCTAGTCGTTCCCAACTCTAGGGGGTGGTGGTCATCTCCATTTCAAAGCCGAAGAGCCAGCGCTGTCCGAAGACGTCTCTGTGGTCATGTGGCTGGCATGACTCTACGCGAAAGGCGCATGGAACGCTGTTCCCTTCCCACCAAAGGTGGTCCCTATTTTTCTACTTGCATTTTTTTTTACGTGCTTTCGAACTGCTAGGTTGGCAGAAGCTGAGACAAGTCACGGGAGCTCACCCCGTTAAGCGGCACTAGGGTTTCAAACCGCTGAACTGCCGACCTTTTGATCGACAAGCTCAGTCTCTTAGCCACTGAGCCACAGTGTCCCTTTGGTGGTAAAAAAAAATCATGACACTTGCTTTGCTACATAAGTAGGAAGTGAATAGCAGCGAATCCCATCCAGAGCTGGGGATCAAAGCTTAGCAGAATCCTGCTTTCAGCCATCTGAAACGCTCAGTCCTTAGATTGGTGGTGGGTTTTTTTTCAATCTTGGCAGCTTTGAAGATGGGTGGAGTTCAAACTCCCCAGAATTCCCCAGCCACTGGGCCAGGGATGATGATCCAGTGCTGGCTGGGGAATTCTGGGAGTTGAAATCCACCCATCTTCAAGTTACCAAGATTGAGAAACACTGACTAGGACTGGAGTCCCCAACCCCTGGGCCGAGGGCTAGTACTGATCCGCAGCCTGTTGGGAAACAGCGGGCGAGGGTGCAAAGCTTCATTTGCACATGTGCAGGAACTAGGTGGCATGCATGAAACTACCCTCTCTCCCCTGCTCCAACTCTGACCACTGCAGAGGTCAGTGGAGACAAAAGGTTGGATACCACTACCTTGGATAATACTCTGAAATCTGCAGTCCAAGCGATTCCATGCTTTAGTTGCATCTGTTCCCATTTTTACACACTGCAAAGAGGGTGAGAGTAACCCCATTCCCTGCCGCTCGTCCCTTCAATCCAGACCGGGGGTTCACCAACCTTTCGGATCTCAGGGAACACTAAAATTCATAATTTTCAATCCCGCGGACCACAAATATGATTTTTTTTTTTTTAAAAAAGATAAATAGCATTTCGTGCAATATTTTTAAAAAATGCAAATCATTTTTCTGCAGACCACCAACATTTTCTCACGGACCACCGGTTGGCGACCACTGATCCAGGCCACTTGCGCACACGCCCGAAAGCATGAAAGGGGACGGAGGCAATTCTCTTTCCCTACCCACCCACCCACCCATCCACTCCCTCCTCCATCCCACTTCTCCTCTACCTGCATTCGGTGAGATTACAGCAGTAACTGCCACTCCTCCGGCTATTCCGCCGATCGGATCGAAATTCATTCCTGGATTTCCGGAGGCTGAAGTATTCGGTCAGCTTCCCAAAAGACGACATGGCACCAACACAGTCCAACCTTCGGCGTGTGGACATATGCCTGGACCACCCTGGGCGCCCCTGTGACGGGCTACAGCCAGCGTGTCTGCTTAAGTCCCAAGATGTGTCACCCAAGGCTGGCTGTCGAAAAGAGAGTTGAAGAGAAAGAGAGAGAGAGAGAGAAATGCAAGGAGTTTAGCCAGAACGAGCGACAATCTCCCAGGAATGGATTCATCCGGACTCAAAAGCAACACCCGGGCGATGACATATTATTAATTAAGGACATCCTCGTGGCACCACCCCTCCCCTCCGGAGTGGGTAAAAAAAGAAGAAGAAGAAAGCTTTTGGCACTGACAAAATGCATTTCACAGTTCTTGCTCTAAAGAAAAGATTTTGGCACAAAGAGGTGCATTTACATAAGAAAGTGGAGGGGGAAGCTGGGTTTAATTAAAATGGAGGCTGGGTGGCTTTTTAGCATGGACTTTTATGAAGGAGGAACTACAGGGCAACAGTCAAAGCTGGTTTTTTTTATTAAAAAAAACTGGGTTGCAAGCTGGGAAAGACAATTTTCCCCTCTTTTGCAAAATCCACTGGGCCAGGGGTGATTCAGAGAAGAATCTGTTGCCTTTAAGACCAGATGAAAGGAAGACAAAATACATACACAAACACACACACACACACACACACACACACACACACGTGTCATCCTAAACACATCAGAACTTTCAGGAGTGTCAGTTTATTAATCGTTAAGCCGGGAGAGGCACATTTGGACCAAAAGAAGGAGAAATATTTGGACAGGGGTGTATTTCATGCACAGGGTAAACATTGTGGCAAATTAACGAACTCCTCTTTTGCCAACTGTTGTGGGTGCCATATTAAAAAAAAATGGAACATAAACCCCATCTTGGGGTTGCCCCAAGCCAACCACATCCGAGAACAGAGGAGGGTTGGGAATCTGTCACATCATTCCGAACAATTTTTGTTTTCCGTTGCAACCCTCTGCGGCTCCATCCATCCGATGAGCAAAGCGGCCGGTTCCGAAACGGAGCATCCAACCTCAACTGGGCTACCCCCCGCCCCTCCTCAAAACAAACACAGCTGCTTCCGAAACCGGAGTGGGGGTTTGCAAAGGGGAGATTTCCCTGTGGTTTTTCCATGAGACTTCAAGCGGGTATTTGAAGAAACGTTCAAAGCAATGGTGGCAAACCCCCTCTTTCCTTTCCTTCTCTCCTTTGGGGACAGGATTCCTCCGAGGGGGCCCCCTCCCCTCCAATTCAAAGCCTACGTGCATGCCAGGATCCCCCCCCTTTTTTTTTTCCCTTGTCCTCCTTTCTCCTCTGGGTGGTTGCAGATGTCTGAACACGAGCACGAGTAGAACATCTGAAACACACGCACATGCAAACAGACACACACACACACAGAGATGCACACAGAAAGAGAGGGGGGAAAGCCAGGGAGAGGGGGGAGGACATGGTGGAAGCAAGGAAAACAAACCCCCATTTAAACCACAATGTCTGTGCACAGGGCACCTGCTGAGTCCCCCCCCCCAGCTGCACAGCTTTACTTGGGTCTGTTGTGTTTGGCAATCGCTTCCCCGCAGTCTCCAAAGGAAAATCTCTCTCTCTCTCTCTCTCTGTGCCTCTCTTTCCCTTTCAGCTACTTGGCAGTAGTAGGTTAAGAGAGGGGGGAGAGGGAGGGAGGGAGGGAGAGAGGGAGGGAGAGAAAGACAGAGAGAGAACGAGCATCCTACCAAGCCTCAGGCAGACCGTCTTGCTCCCTGCTGAAGGTTTTATGAGACCAAAATGCAACCTGGAGAATTTCTTCCCCTCTTCCATCCGATGCCTGAACAACCATCTCCTCTTCCCTCTCCTCTCCCCTCCTCTCCTCTCCTCCTGCCAAAGTCAGAGACCAAAAAAAAAACCCACCTCTTGCTTCAGGGGATGTATTAATAAATAACCCCTCCATCCATTTACTTGCCGGGCAGGGAGAAGACTCAAAAAAGCAGCATTTAGCTTGCTCGTGGGTCTTCTCACATGTCCACTCCGCCTGGAGTGCTCTCTTGTCCCTTTTCTTCCCAGAAGAGGACGGCCACCCAAACAAAATTCTGATCTGCCAAACGAGGTCGGGGAAAGCCGAGTGGAGGGCGGGTGGCACAGAGATGAGGAGGGAAGTGGAGGAGGGGGTGGCGGCAGAGAGGACAGATGGAGGGAGGTTTTGGGGGTGGGGGGAGAAGACAACACTTTTCAGAATCTCCATTCTTCCAGCAAGGCTCTTTGAGATGCAAACTGCCTTTTTTTTTTTCCGGGAATGATGCCCATACCTTGGGAAGGTGTTTTTTTGTCCTACGACGGTTGGTTGCTGGTTGCAGCTCCTAAGCAACACAACCGGGAAGGGGAGGTAACTTCTCGCTGACTTGCAAGGTGAGGAGGTTTAGACTGGGCTTTTAGAAGAGGGGAGAGAGGAATGGTCACATCGCCTTTGCATCTTCATCCAACAAGGACGCGCAAGTATCCGCCAGAGATTTTCTGTTAGTTTGACTGAGTGCACTTTCCCATCGGCTTGAGCGAATGAATGATGAGGGAACGATGCCCTACAGGTGGCTTCTTAGAATACCTTCTGCAGAATTCTGACAGGCAGGTGAAGACAGGAGGTGGTCTGCTGTAATTAAGAGTGCCCCGATTCCATAACAACGCTACCAGCTGATGATGTGCAGGTGAAAATGGCTACCAGTCATCTCAACCAATAACCCAAAACTGCTTTTTAAAAATACCTGTATTTTCTGGTGTATAAGACGACTGGGCGTATAAGACGACCCTCCTCAGAGCCATTTAAGGCTCGTCAGAGCCTTATGGGCTGGTCTGCCTGGTTACAGGAGAATGACGACCCCCGACTTTTGAGAAGATTTTTGTGTGTTAGAAAGTAGTCTTATACGCAGGAAAATACAGTAATTTTTAGTGACCCAGCTTCTGGATGGATGGAACCTTGTCTGACCAATGATCTTCTCAAGGGAAGCCAGATCTGACTGGCATCCTTCCCTTTGCACAGGTTCGCCTGGTGCACTAATTGCGACCTACATAGATCAGGAGGCTCTCCTAATGGTCACTCAGGCCCTTGTCACCTCACAGTTAAGATTATTGCAACACGCTCTACATGGGGCTACCCTTGAAGAGTGTTCAGAGACTACAGTTGGTCCAGAATGCAGCTGCGCGAGCTATCATGGGTGCACCTAGATACACCTACATTGCACCAATTCTCCACGAGCTGCACTGGCTCCCTATTGGTCTCTGGGCACAATTCAAGGTGTTGGTTATTCAACAGGCCATCATGAAATTAGACGGCAGAGTGAGGTGTTACAGGGTTTAATCCTGGGACTGGTATTCTTCCCTATATCAAGGTGTTGGTTACCTTTAAAGCCCTACATGGCTCAGGGCCAGGCTATCTTCGAGACTGCCTTCTAGCTCCCAGAGACCAGTAAGATCCCACAGAGTTGGTCTCCTCTGGGTCCTGTCAGCTAAATAGTGCCGGCTGGTGGGCCCGCGGGGAAGGGCCTTCTCTGTGGCTGCCCAGCTCTCTGGAACCAGTTACCTCCTGAGGTCCGGACCATCTCCACCCTATTGGCCTTCCGGAAAGAGGTGAAGACCTGGCTTTTCCGGCAGGCCTGGGGCCGTTGATCTCTCCGTTCAATCTTGCAAGATCCAGCCATGGATGGTGTGCATGTGTTTTTAATGTTTTTAAAATGTTTTTATAATGTTTTTTTTTAAATTATGTTACTGTTTGTATTATTTCTGTTGTAAGCCGCCCAGAGTCCTTTGGGAGTTGGGCGGCATAGAAATATGATTAATTAAATTAAATTAAATTAAATTATCAAGCCATTCCCAGGGAGTCAAAAAAAAAAAAAGCATCCCCCAAAAGAGGGATGGGAAATCATTTCCGTGAAGTCATCCATCCGTGACGTCACCAGAAATGGAGGCCACCTCAAGGGAATGCAACTTGGTGTGGATGCTTTCATGTCAAGCCAGATCAGTCAAAGACAGCAGAAGCCTGGATAGCTCAGCAGACTAAAAGCTTTGTGATTAACATTCAGCTGTCTGCAATTACTGTAAGTTCGAATCTCACCAGGCTCAAGGTTGACCTAGCCTTCCATCCTTTCTAGGGTAGGTAAACTGAGGACCCAGTTTGTGGGGGCAATAAGCTGACTTTGTATAAAATATACAAAAAATATGAAGGCTATTGCTTAATGCCTTGTAAGCTGCCCTGAGTCTCCGGAGAAGGGTGGCATATAAATCTAATTAAAAAATAAATAAATAACAGCAAGGAGGGGAGGAGGGGAAAGCACTTAAGGATCCCCGAAAGGAAAGACAGAAATCTGTCAGAAATTTGGACTAGTAATCCAGCTCCAGCCCAAACATTGTTGGGCCATGACCAGTTCTAGCATTCATCTCTAAGCATCTTACATCTCTTTGAAAACAAGAGTCTACCACACCAAGACATATCATAGGAGCTTGAGTAGCGTAGGGGAGTAATGCCTCCTACAAAGGCAGCATTTAAGATCCAGCTGCTGCAATTACTTGTGAGTTCAATCCCAGGCAGGCTCAAAGTCGACTCAGCCTTCCATCCTTTATAAGGTGGGTAAATTGAGGACCCAGTTGTTGGGGGCAATAAGCTGACTTTGTATAAATATAAATATACAAAAGTATGAAGGCTATTGCTTAACGCACTGTAAGCCGCCCTGAGTCTCCGGAGAAGGGCGGCATATAAATCAAATTTTTTAAAAAAATAAATAAATCATCCCAATTACTTGGAAAATTACAATATGCACACATGAATAAAAGATTATTGTATTTGCTTTGGATAGCTTTGGATTTGTCTTTTAATTAATAGCTTATCCAGCCAGCCAAATTAGTTAGTTTAGATATCCAGATGCTTATAAGCATGGATTTCAGATAATAGTCAGCTCATTTTGGGAAGTCTTTAAATGTAGAAATAAGAAAGTAATATACAACCAGGAATGAAATCTAAACTTTGTTACTACCAGTTCTGTAGGCATGGCTTGATGGTGGTGGTGGTAATGTGACTGGGTGGACGTGGCCAACTTTTTTTTTTAACTTTTAAAAGCATTTTTTCTACAACCTTAAGAGGTTGCAGGGGGGAAAAATGCTTTTAGAAGCTTCTGACGATCAGGCGAGTCAGCTGGGATCGCCAGAGGCTTTTAAAAGACATTTTTTCCCTACAACCTCTTCGGCCAAGAGGTTGCAGAAAAAAATGCTTTGAAAAGCCTCTGACGATCCCAGCTGAGCCACGCGATCATCAGAGGCTTTTTTTTTTTACTTTTTTTTTTGGCCGAAGAGGTTGTAGAAAAAAATGCTTTTAAAAGTTAAAAAAAACAGCCTCTGATGATCGCATGGCTCAGCTGGACATGGTGGTGGGGGGGGGGGTGCAGGGATTTTTGCTACCAGTTCTCTGAACCACCCGCTGCTATCGTAGGAGCATTTCACCCCTGTATACAACAGGATATTTACTTGTAATGATACACTTATATTGAAATTTTTCAGGTTGCTAACTGCTTGGAATTTAGATGTATTACCTCTGCTTTAGAGTACAAAAGAAGTTGGAAAATCATTTGATAGGAGCTTCATGATGAGAAAGAAACGTTCTCCATTGTGCCGAGGAATGTATGAACAGTTATCCACCGTTCGACATGATCAAGTCATCCAATGCAGTCTGCAGTTTAAAAGGGGGAAAAGCTACCATCCAGCTGTATTTAAAAGGCAGACTTCTGAGAAGAAAATACAGAGGTTTAAAAGCCAACACTCATGTCCGTTTTGCATCGTTGATTGACGCAGACATGGAACAAAAGAGACTTCTAGGTAAAATGCAGGCCAAGGGGAACACGGAATTCAAGCAGACTCATTCATCTCTTGCTATTCTTGAAGAAGTGTTTAAGTGCTAATGTTCAAATATGATCAGCAATGTTGTGACCTAGGCTTACTGAGTCATTACAATACACAATTAGTCCCCCAAAAACCTATCTTATTGTAACAGCTGAGAATTACGTTCATTCCCAGCTGAGTCCCAATTAGTTGCAAATTAATTTGCAACTAATTTGCAAGAAGAAGTAGTCCTTCGGCATAATCACCAACCTTTATCTTCTTTGACACCCTGCCAAAGGCCTTACTTGGCAAAGCCCCACGAAGTTCAGAAACAAACAAGAGATGCCGACTGGAAACAGAGTTAGCAATGTTGCTTTCCTGCAAAAGGCACAAGTGCCTTTGCTTCTCTTTTAAGCCTTACGGGAGGGACCAATCATCTTCTGGCCTTACTCCCAAGTCATCCCTTTTGCTTTAGCTGCTCTTGCCTTCTGGCAGCTCTGCGCATGCATCCACTAGGAACAGGCTCCTCCTATTCCTCTGCCTCTCTGCTGTCTGACTCTTGGGGGCGGTGCTCATCTCCGTTTCAAAGCCAAAGAGCCAGTGCTGTCCGAAGGCGTTCCGTGGTCATGTGGCTGGCATGATTCAACGCCAAAGGCGCACGGAGCGCTGTTCCCTTCCCACCGAAGGTGGTCCTTATTTTTCTACTTGCATTTTTTATGTGCTTTCGAACTGCTAGGTTGGCAGAAACTGGGACCAGTAACAGGAGCTCATCTCGTTACGCGGCACTAGGGATTCGAACCGCTGAACTGCCGACCTTTCGATCGACAAGCTCAGCATCTTAGTCACTGAGCCACCGCGTCCCTCAGCTTCCTTTATTTATTCCTAATTATCAGACAGCTGCAGAAAATCCTCTGGAAGGACTCGCCCGTTCAAGCAAAGCCAGCAACATCCTGATCTCTGATATTTTTCTCTTTCAAGAAAAGGAGGGAGAAGGGGGAAAAAAAAAACCCTCTCTTCCATTAACTTAGCTGTAGGGAAAAGATCTAAGGTAAATGTGACAGCTTTCTTTCCCCCTGAGACTCGGGAGCACAGGAAGAGGCAATTTAAACTGAGAAGAAGCCGAGGCGTAAAAAGCTCTCTGCTTCCACTGAAACGAGAGCTCCACCCAACCATTCGAAAAGGCGAAAGGGCACCTGAAGTTCCCTCTGCAAAGATTCTTCACAGCATGCAGCGTAAACCCAGGACTGTTGAAACTCCTTCCTTCCTTCCATCCATCCATCCATCCCTCCATCCCTTCTTGTCTTGCTCTTCAGATGCTGTGGAGAACAGAGGATACCAACATCCTTGTGTTTGTCAGCAAAATCATAGATCTGTTGGGAGATCATCCTTAGGAAAGTGGACACAATGCCCTTCAAATGGGGCTCCCCTTGAAGAGTACCCGGAGGCTCCAACTGGTCCAGAATGCGGCTGCACAAGTGATTATGGAGGCGACACGTTGCTCCCATGTAACACCTCTCTTGTGCGAGCTGCACTGGCTCCCGGTGGTCTTTCAGGTGCGTTTCAAGGTGTTGGTCACCACCTTTAAAGCGCTCCATGGCCTAGGACCTGGATATCTACAAGACCGCCTTGTGCCACTGACTGCCTCCCACCGGCCGGTACGCTCCCACAGTGAGAGCCTCCTCAGGGTGCCATTGGTCAAACTATGTCGACTGGCGACCCCCAGGGGGGAGAGCCTTCTCTGTGGCCTATGGAACGAACTGCCCCTGGAGATACGAAGGATCCCTGACCTCCACGCCTTCCGTCGTGCCCTTAAGACCCTGCTATTTTAGCAAGCTGGTCTGGTGGAACGATGAGTTTTTTAATGGGTTTTTAATGGGTATTTTTTTAAAAATTTGATTTATATGCCACCCTTCTCCGGAGACTCAGGGCGGCTTACAATGCGTTAAGCAATAGCCTTCATACTTCTGTATATTTATACAAAGTCAGCTTATTGCCCCCACAAACTGGGTCCTCAATTTAACCACCTTAGAAAGGATGGAAGGCTGAGTCAACCTTGAGCCTGGCTAGGGTTGAACTCAGAGAAATTACAGGCAGCTGGATGTTAACTGCTGCCTTTAGTAGGAGGCATTAGCCCCCTACGCTACACAGGCTCTTTAGTTTTGGGGTCTTAATTTTGGCCTAATTATGGAATTGTTTTAACTGTTTTTAACTTTTGTGTCTCTACTGTTTTTATTATGGCTGTACACCGTCCTGATCCTTCGGGAGAAGGGCGGTATAAAAGTGCAATCAAATAAATAAATAAAATATCTGTGTGATTTTTTTGACTTGGTTTTCTTCAGTCAGATGATCAGGTTAATATCCTTTAGATTAGATTACATTAACAGAGACCGGGCCGAAGCCACACTGCCCCGATGTTTCCTCTTCGCATTGGATAGACTGGGTCGAAGAAACGTGGATAGATCGGGATGGCCCTGCGAGCCGGATCGGACCACATCATGGGCCAGATCCTCCCCACGGGCATTCAGTTTGACAGCCCTGCTCTAAAGCAATTCAAGATGCAGACAAGACGCAAGGTTTATAAATATCAGAAGTAATATCTAAATATTGTATGGCCATCAATTGCTGTGTCATCTAAATATCCGGTGATTAATTACCCATATTCTGAATAACTTAATATTCACTGTAGAGCCCCATACAGATTCCAAAGCAGCCGATGGAAAAAAAACAGCATATTCTGTTCACGAAAAACAAACACCCAAAAACTAGATACTACTAAATATCAATGGACCTAAATATACATCTACGGTATTTGCTTCTAGGGTAGACTTGAATTAAAATTTTAATATATGTTAATTTTCCATCCTGTCTTTCCTCTTCAGCCAGAAATGACTTTCTGCCAATGTTTTTTTCTCCGAAATTGTGACGTATACATTGCTGGAAATCTGCGTTATTCCAGCAGTCAGGACAAATAAAACTCGTTTTAAGTGGAGAACTAAAGTGCTGTTCAGCATCAGATACCAGAAAAACATGGAATGCTATCATTCCAGCAGAGATACAAGTGCCTGTAATTTCAGCCTTGTTAGAGGCATTACGTTTCAGCTCCCATATGTTTGTAACGGGTCTAAAGGCGATCATAAAAATTATGATGTTGAAGAGCAGAGAAGCCTAAGGAATGATACTGCAAAATGCCACTTACAAAGCATGGGGAGATGTCTATAGAGCAATGATGGCTAATCTTTTCCGGATTGAAATGCCCAAAGCGTGCATGCTCAAACCCCCAAAATGCAATGCGTATGTGGCCCCCTACATATGTGTCCCACCCCCACGCATGCATGTACAGCCCCTGTGCATGTGCCCGCCCCCACGCATGCATGAGTGGCCCCACATGCAGCACCCCGCCCCTTGCATGCAGAATTTCCTGCTTTCTAGCAAATATAAATCACGTGTCACAGCTGATCGTGGGAAATACCGATTTGTCTGAACTGGTAGCATTTATTTTTTACTACTGATTTGCCCGAACCAGTAGCATTTATTACTATCGGTTCGGGCAAACCGGTCCAAACCGGTAGCATTTCACCCCTGATTGTAAGTCAAGGACTGCCTGTCTATTGGAATTCATTCAAACGGCACTTCCATCTACTATATTTTTTGGAGTATAAGGTGCACCTTTTCCCCCCCCTAAAAGGAGATAAAAATTTAGGTGCATCTTATACACCATATGTAGCCCCGCCCACCCACTGGCCCCCACCCTTTGGCCTTTGCCTCGCAGCAGTTACCTCCTTGCAAGCAAACAGCAAGAAAAAAGAGCTCCTTTCAGCTTCAGCACAGGCTAATTAGCACAAGTTGATCGGCCTCCCAACTCTCCGCTGATTTGCTCTCAGCTGTTTTGCGCAGGGCTCTGTTGCTTGCTGCAAGGAGATAAATTGCTGGAGCAGAGGTTTTTTTTTCCCCTTGTGCTAATCAAGCTATGCTGAAAGCGAAAATGAAAGTAAAACAGGCTGTTTGCTGTTTGCTGCAACGAGGCAAAATTGCTCAGAGGCAGAGGGAGATGTCTTTTTCTTCTTTTCCTCACCGAAAAAGGTAGGTGCGTCTTATACTCCGGTG
This sequence comes from Coluber constrictor foxii, assembly GCA_038048745.1. Classification (NCBI taxonomy): domain Eukaryota; kingdom Metazoa; phylum Chordata; class Lepidosauria; order Squamata; family Colubridae; genus Coluber; species Coluber constrictor. The sequence goes on from CM075973.1 coordinate 9,863,010, forward strand.
CATCTTATACTCAGAAAAATACAGTAATTTAAACTTGAGAGCATTGATTGCGACTGCCTCGAGGATCATGTTTGAAAAGTTCATTAGAAGCGGAATTCTTAAAGGCCAAGTAATTGATCTTGCAGGTCTATTTTGAGAGTGCTGCCTGTAGGATACAAAACCCTTCTTGCCATCTTCAGCTGAAACAGGAACCCCTCTAGCATTTCTCTCCAAAGCCAGAACGCTACCCACGGTTTGGTTTTTGACAAATGCTTCCTGACAAGACAAGGAGCCCGAGCCGAACTCTCGAAGGACAACATGCCTAATGCTTAAAAATCAACCTGAAACAAAACTCCTTCAACCTCCAGAAACCACAAAACGGGACTGTGTCCCTGTCAAAACAGATAAATTGCCCAGGTACACGTGATAAAGGAAAACTCTGAAGCCCTTTGCCTGTTGTCATCAGGAAGGAAATCAATAACAATCCTGAAGAAAAGGATCTCTTTCTAGAAGTACATCTGCAGCCTCTGTGGGGAATTCGTGAATGGCTGCCAGCCATTTCTAGCCTGGAGATGCTCTTCCAGTTTGGCTGTATTTAGATGAAAAAGGTGCAAACCCGGCCACTGAATAAACTGTGAGGTAGCACATGATGCAAGCTAAACTAAGCCAAGCCAGGGTGACTTGGAAGCCATCCTTTCTGGGCTTAGCAGAGGGTACAAACCAAGACAAGGGTGGCTTATTCTACAAACCATTTTAAAACATGATTTGGTGGTTGATTTGGTTGTTGATTTGGATGCAAGGCCAACATGACATACAGGGCATTGCATTATATAGATCAGGGGTGTCAAACTCAAGGCTCAGGGGCCAGATTTGGCCCGCGGAGTGCTTAGATCTGGAAGGAAGGAATGAAGAAAGGAAGGAGGGTGGGAAGGGGGGAGGGAAGGAAGGAAGGAGGGAGGGAGGGAGGGAGGGAAGGAGGGAGGGAGGGAAGGAAAGGAGGGTGGGAGGGAGGGAAGGAAGGAAGGAAGGAGGGAGGGAGGGTGGGAAGGAAGGAAGGAAGGAAGGAGGGTGGGAAGGAGGATGGGAAAGAGGGAGGGAAAGAAAGAAGGAGGGTGGGAGGGAGGGAAGGAAGGGAGGAGGGAGGGAGGGAAGGAAGAAGGGTGGGAAAGAGGATGGGAAGGAAGGAGGGTGGGAAGGAAGGAAGGAGGGAGGGAGGGAGGAAAAGAAGGAAGGAGGGTGGGAAGGGGGGAGGGAAGGAAAGAAGGAGGGAGGGAGGGAAGGAAGGAAGGAGGGAGGGAGGGAGAGAGGAAAGGAAGGAAGGAGGGTGAGAAGGAGGGAGGGAAGGAAGGAAGGAGGGAGGGAGGGAGGGAGGAAAGGAAGAAAGGAGGGTGGGAAGGAGGGAGGGAAGGAAAGAAGGAGGGTGGGAGGGAGGAAAGGAAGGAAGGAGGGAGGGAAGGAGGGAGGGAGGTAAGGAAGGAAGAAAGGAAGGAAGGAAAGAAGGAAGGACATTTTATTTATAACAAAGGACATGGTCACTGTAGGATTAGTAGGCAAGAAAGAACCGATTTAAAAAAATATTTTTTTTTCTCAATGTGTTGGATGTTCCAGAGCAAAACACACAGGAGCACCAACATCCATGTACAACCACAGCAAAGCTGCAATCCACGACTGCCATATTATCGGTTATCCAGGCCATCTCCTTATAACACCTCCTTAATTTTTCTGCCGTTCTGAAACCTGAGCAGAACCCTCGTCTTTGAACGCAACCGGCAGCCTAGTGCACTATTTATCCGGGTTCTTGCTAGCAGCCCCAACTGAAATGGGGGAAACTCGCCGCTAAATGTCTCTCACACACACACAAGTGTAAATTTCCCCTACTGCAGCCAGTTTTGCTATGCAGCCCTTTTTTCTGACAAGGTTAATCTGTTCATGAGGATCTATTCCCAGGGGTGTTGGCGACAGGCTTGACTCAGTTTTCTTTTAAGGAGCAGATATATATGATCTCTGGCCCTCAAAGGGGCTTGTTCCTTTCGTAAACAGAGGCTATCAATATCCAGAAATTTAGAGGTATAAAGGGGGCAAAATAACACATATTGCTTTCTCTCGTCCCCTGTTCTGCTCCAGTTACGGACCTCAAAGAACGCAGCACACACAAAGTCCGTTCAAACCTTGGTTTATTAAATAAACCAGTTTTTTAGAACAACGGCTGTTAATTAACTGCATTAACAGCCGCCAAGAATTCAAAGAATAATAACTGAAAGCTTACTGTGGTTGGCAGAATGCCCAGAAGCAATTTGCAGGAAGCTGATAAGATAAGCAAGACAAGACACAAAGGTATGTGAACGAAGTTGTTCCCTGCAAATTGCTTCAGTCGGCGTACCTGTTTAAATAGGCTAAGGGAATGGCCAATTAACCCCAAGCCTTACTCTCGAGGAGACCTCCTCCTCAGGAGCCACTCCTGCCTTTTGGCAGCTCTGCGCACCCATGCATCGACAAGAGGCTCCTCCTCTTCGTCCTCTTCACTTAAGGGAGCTTCTGGAGGTTCTGAAGGCCCTGGCTGAATCCTCTGACACCACATCTTCTCCAGCCTCCTCATTGTCCGACTCGAGTCCCAGCTGCTCAGGCTGCCAGCACAGCACCACACCAGCCTCCTCGCTGTCAGAATCAGCTACTAGCTACACAGGCCACTGATGGGCCACAACATCCCCGTGACAGCTAGTTGCAGAGCAGTTGAGGGCTAGCTGGTGTTCACTTTTTCTTTGACTGGTGATAATTTGTCTGGCTGCATCACACAGGATGAAAATTAACTCTTGTGGAGTCACCAACAACAACAACAGAGCGGGAAGGGACCTTGGAGGTCATATAGTCCAGCCCCCCACTCACGCAGGAGACCTGTACTAGGGTTTTCGACCCACCGAACTGCTGACCTTTCTGATCCACAAGCTCAGGGTCTTAGCCACTCAGCCATCTAGTCATGGCCAAGAACGTGCCACTTGGCGGCCCAAAGAAAGACTATTTGGAGACTCTGGAAAGCATGCCGAGAAGAGCCACAAAAATGATTCAGGGGCTGGAAGCCAGTGGTGGGATTCAATTTTTTTTTACTCCCGGTTCTGTGAGCGTGGCTTGGTGGGCATGGCAGGGGAAGGATACTGTAAAATCTCCATTCCTTCCCCACTCCAAGGGAAGGTTACTGCAAAATCCCCATTTCCTCCCCACTCCAGAGAAAGGTTACTGCAAAATTCCCATTTCCTCCCAATTAGCTGGGACTCGGGAGGCAGAGAATAGATGAGGGTGGGGCCAGCCAGAGGTAATATTTACCGGTTCTCCAAACTGCTCAAAATTTCCGCTACTGGTTCTCCGAACTGCTCAAAATTTCCGCTACTGGTTCTCCAGAACCTGTCAGAACCTGCTGGATTTCACCCCTGCAATGGACGTCAGATGATTTGTTCACAGATTTGTCCCAAAATCGTGGGTCAACTTTCAAAGCAAAAGCTAAGAGAGCAGCTTCTCCAAAGCTAACAGATCTATTACAGCTGAAGACGCAGGCAGGCATGTCCTCAGATGGCAAGCTTACATACCCTCCTGAATACCTGTAATTTGTCTTCCTCTGCGCTCATTTCTATTATCTAGGACTGTAGAACTGAAGGAAACGCACGCCAGGCTCATCCATCAAAGCCACTGGAAAAACTGCAGACTCTTTTCTTGAGAGAACATCATAACCCAGAAGAGATCAAAGCGGCCTTATAAAATCGCCCAAAAAAAAAAAAAAAAAGGCCACCGCGAACTAACTTTCTATAATTCTAGGCCTTGACTCGTTTTCTTCTTCGTTCCTTTTTGTGTGTGTGTGTGCTTTATCGTTCTTTTTATCTTTTGCCTCTGAGAGAAGAGCCTCTCCAGTTATTAATTCTTCTAATTCACCATCTGCAGAGGTGGGTTGCTGGGGGTTCGCAGGGGTTCGGGAGAACCTCTAGCTAAGATTCTCTGCAGTTCCCTCAGATCCCACACCTGGCTGGCCCCGCCTACACACTCTTGCCCTTCCCAGGAGCCCCCCACGCAGCCTATTTTGGATGCAGGGAAGTGCAAGGCAAGTGCGGAGGCTCGGGGAGGATGAAAAACAGGCCTACTGGAAGTTCAGTAAGGCCGGAAATGGGCCTCTTTCCAGCCTTCAGAGGGCATCCGGAGCTTGGGGAGGCTGTTTTCGCCCTCCCAGAGGCTTGAGGAAAGCCTCTGGAGCCTGGGGAGGGCAAAAAAAGCCCCACCCACCCACCCACCCCGGCTGTGGTGAAGGAAGCCGACTAGGCCACACCCACCATGGCCACGCTCACCCAGCAACCAGAGAACGCCTTGATAAAAATGTTGAAGTCCACCCCTGACCATCTTGGCATGTTTTTTGAAGAAAAGAGCAGGGAAATAACCTTTTTTTAAAAAAATGCACTCAACCAAGGAAGAGAAACAAGAAAAAAACAAGAAGAGGCAGGTGTGAGTGTGGATGTGTTAACGCAACACCTACCGATCTTGGAAATCACTTCATAAATTAGATTTTTGGTTCATTAAGGGTTTTTATTTTTTATTTTATTTTTTTTTGCCCGTTTGCCTTTTGTCAACTTAATTCACTAACAGCACCTTTGACGTCTAAGGACCTGAAATCAGGTCCTTTATCTGATTCAGGGGGAAAAAAAGTATTTAAATCTGGGTTCAAAAGGAAAAATAAGTTTGGAAAAATAAGAGCCTGGGTGGCGCAGCAGCTTAAGTGGTGCTCAAGTGACACCAGCTGCCTGCAATTACTGCAAGTTCAAATCTCACCAGGCTCAAGGCTGACTCAGCCTTCCATCCTTTCAAGGTAGGTAAAATGAGAACCCGGATTGTGAGGGCAAGAAGCTGACTTTGTATAAAAAAGAACACCGCTTAGGGGGGGGGGCGAAAGCCCTACTAAGCAGGTATATACAAAAGTATGAAGGCTATTGCTTAACGCATTGTAAGCCGCCCTGAGTCTCCGGAGAAGGGCGGCATATAAATTAAAAAAAATTTTAAAAATTCAAAAAAATAAAAAAATTATTTGGGGGAAAAAAGCAGACTCTTTTACGAGATTGTTCCAAAAGACAAACAGAGTTTAAATGTACATGCCTAAGTTTTGCTGTCGAGCAAAGAAGAAGCATCAAAAAAGTCTATAACTAGTCCTCAACAGAATGAAGCCCAAAATTTCTCTTGTTAAGTGAGACATTTGTTGATGTTTTGCCCCATTTTACGACCTTTCTGGCCACAGTCGTTAAGTGAATCACTGCAGTTGATAAATTAGTAACCTGGTTGTTAAGTGAATCTGGCTTCCTCGTTGACTTTCCTTGTCAGTAGGTCGCAAAAAGGGATCACATGACCCTGGGAGGGGAAACACTGCAACTGTCATAAATACGAGACAGTTGCCAAGCATCTGAATTTTGATCACGTGACTATGGGGATGCTACAACGGCCTTATGTGTGAAAAATGGTCATAAGTCGCTTTTTTCAGTGCGGTTGTAACTTTGAGCGGTCACTAAATGAATTTTGTATGTATTTTCTAAAACTAGCTAATAACACCACTTTTGGGGGGGGGGGTTTTGGAGTAGTACCATAAAATTATATATCAATGGAAAGATAATTTAATCAACAATGTAATTCAATAACTTTTAGGAAGGATTTGCTATTAGAATAGCAGTTACAGTATAAAGAAGAAAAGTGAAACACGTAGAAAAAAACGAGATATACAAAAATGATCCCCATGTCAGTTAATCCTTAGTTGGGGAACCTTTAGCATGAATTACAGCCTTACAACATCTTCCCGGGGAGTAAACCAAGTCTTTTAGTTCTGCAGCTGTTCTCATGTGAAACCAAGATTGAAGGATGGCTTCTATTAACTGGGTTTTATGCTGGGTCACTTCTGACTAACCAGTTTCTTTAGGCAGCTCCATAGATTTTCAACTGGGTTAAGGTCTGGGCTATTCCCAGGCCATTCTAGCAGTGGAATAGGATTATCTTGAAACTCCTCCCAAAAAAGTGGTGTTATTAGCCATCCAACCTCAAAAATACACTTTTCCCAAAAGGTTTCCACAATTTTGACCACTACTGTATATGCCCCCTCCTCCATCTTCAACTTCTATTCTCCTTGGGTGAAGAATTCTGCAGGACCCCAAAAGAACTCAACATCTGGCAAAAGGTATCTGAGTAACACGGGTCTCTCCACGTTTTGCCTTCTGGCCAGATCTCCCCCTGGTTTTGGCAGAGCTGGAGAAAGAGAGTGGGGAATAAATGGGTAGCGACGGTTGGAGGAGCTCAGAAGCAGAGAAAGTAGGGTAAATTCTAATTCCCCGTTTCCCCGTTTCCCAGTCTGCTGTCTTTGTAAATTTATCTCAAGCAAAGCGCTAACATCGTTAACAGCTACACTGCTGGTTCGAGCATGAAAAATGCATTGAGCCTTTCTACCAAATCAGTCAGTCTCTCTCGTCCACCAAAATATGAAAGCGTAAGAAGAGAAAAAAGCCAAATCGTAAATCTTCACTAGGAGGCACCTCTACTGCAGCAACCGTTGCCAGGAGCTGCTGACAAGATCAAAGTAACAAAATAGATAAAAGCGATGGAGATTTATGGGCATAAAGAGACAGGTTCCAAGCACAGTGGCTGGGATTCACACATGAAGCACCAGGACTCACTTTAATTAGCTTGATTTGGGACCGACTATTGTGTAAACCCAACGTATTGTGTTCAGACAACAAGCAGGGTTAAATATGAGGGTGATGTATGCATCAGGTCTAAGGGATGTGGTGGCTCAGTGGCGAAGATGCAGAGCTAGTCGATCGAAAGGTCGGCTGTTCAACGGTTCGAATCCCTAGCGCTGCGTAACGGAGTGAGCTCCTGTGACTTGTCCCAGCTTCTGCCAACCTAGCAGTTCGAAAGCAGGTAAAAAATGCAAGTAGAAAAATAGGGACCACCTTTGGTGGGAAGGGAACAGCGTTCCGTCCGCCTTTGACGTTGAGTCATGCCGACCACATGACCACAGAGACGTCTTCGGACAGCGCTGGCTCTTCGGCTTTGATACGGAGATGAGCACCGCCCCCTAGAGTCTGGAACAACTAGGACATATGTGTGAGGGGAACTTTTAACTTTATGCACCAGGTCTAATTCTCTCCCCCCCACCTCATCTTTTCTCTCACACTGAGCTGCAAACTGTTTCACCTGATAGAAATTTCCTCTTTTCAAAGGGTGAAAAATGAGAGTTCATTTTCCCCCCAAAAAAAATCAGCTTTCAAACAGACTGAAAGCAAATAGACTTCCTTGGGATTTCTTCATCCCCCTTGAAAATCTTTCGCTTCTCATCTGCATCCAGTTTTGGTCACCACACTATAAAAAAGATGCGAAGACTCTAGAAAAAGTGCAGAGAAGAGCAACAAAGATGATGAGGGGATTGGAGACTAAAACATATGAAGAACAGTTGGAGGAACTGGGCACGGCTAGTCTAGTGAAGAGAAGGACCAGGGGAGACAGGATAGCAGTCTTCCACTATTTGAGAGGCAGCCACAGAGAGCAGGGGGTCAAGCTACTTTTCAAAGCACCTGAAGGCCAGACAAGGAATAATGGATGGAAACTGACCAAGGAGAGATTCAACCTGGAAATAAGGAGAAATTTCCTGACAGGGAGAACAATCAACCCATGGAACAGAAGTTGCCTTCTGAAGTTGTGGGAGCTTCATCACTGGAGGCTTTCAAGAAGAGATTGGACTGCCATCGGTCAGAAGTGGAGTAGGGTCTCCTGCTTTGGTGGGGGGGTTGGGCTAGATTTATTATTTATTTATTCATTACATGTATTTATATGCCGCCTTTCTCCCGAAGGACCCAAGGCAGCGAACACAAGTTAAGAAACATGTACAATAAAATCCCATTTTAAACCAAATAACTAATTAATACTAAATAATAAAACCCAGAATCAGAGTCAGCCTATTTGCTTGAACAGCCAAGTCTTCAGGTCCCGACGGAAGGAGCAGAGATCAGGAGCCATCCGGAGCTCGGTAGGTAACTCATTCCAGATGAGAATGATGGAGATGACCTACAAGGTCACTTCCAACTCTGTTAATCTGTGTCTGTATCATCCAAGAAGCTTCTTCAGGTCTGAGAAGAAAGAAAGTCTAATGGCCTTTTGGAACAGCAACTTTGGGACAACCATGACCTGGATGATTGAGAACCAGCGTAGATTTTCAGGCAGACTTTGATCAAAGCAAACATTTGGTCGCCATCTTAACTCCTATTTTGGCATCATGGTGTTTAGGCATGGACACTTCCAGAAGAAACAGTAATGCCCCAAAATAGATTGTGGGGGCAAACATCTGCCGCTTTTACAAGGAAGCATCTTTTTAGAATAGATTAGAATTCTTTATTGGCCAAGTGTGACTGGACACACAAGGAATTTGTCTTTGGTGCAGATGCTCTCAGTGTACATAAAAAGAAAAGATACGTTCATCAAGAATCATAAGGTACAACACTTAATGATCGTCATAGAGTACAAATAGGCAATCGAATCATACTAGGAAACAATCAATATAAATCGTAAGGATACAAGCAACAAAGTTACAGTCATGCAGTCATAAGTGGGAGGAGATGGGTGATAGGAATGATGAGAAGATTAATAGTAGTGCAGACTTAGTAAATAGTTTGACAGTGTTGAGGGGATTATTTGTTTAGCAGAGTGATGGCGTTTGGGAAAAAACTGTCCTTGTGTCTAGTTGTTTTGGTGTGCAGTGCTCTATAGCATCGTTTTGAGGGTAGGAGTTGAAACAGTTTATGTCCAGGATGTGCGGGGTCTGTAGATATTTTCTCAGCCCTCTTTTTGACTCCTGCAGTATACAGGTCCTCCATGGAAGGCAGGTTGGTAGCCATTGTTTTTTCTGCAGTTCTAACTATCCTCTGAAGTCGGTGTCTGTCTTGTTGGGTTGCAGAACCAAACCAGACAGTTATGGAGGTGCAGATGACAGACTTCAGAACTTCTCCTGGGCAAGCTTCAGGCTAAAACAAGCAGACTGGTTTGAATCAAGCGTTTCATATTTCCAAATCAAAGCCACGGTAATTGCTTCCTCAAACTATTCAAACATTGGATTCACAGCTCAGTAACTCTGCTAATGATTGCCAGTTCAAGATAGCCACCGTTGGGTACTGTGGAGCAATTTTACTTAATTTGAGGTGCAGCTCCGGTGGCTTTTCAGAGAAACAAAGAAAAAACATAAAGAAAGATGAAAACGAGGTTCACAAACACTCTGGGAACTGCAGCAGCCATAACCCCAGGGAGGACCAAACAGTTGTTGTTGTTGTTATTATTATTTTGAAAGCAGCGCTATTCTGAAGCCAACCCATCTCATGAGATTGTTCTGCGGCCGTCCTTTCCACAATCCTCTCGGCGTCTACTCAGATGCAAACCAGATGGCGTTGGATGGGACTCACGTACATTTCGAGAACAGCCATTTGCCAAAAGAGAAATATGCCGGTGCTGAGCCAAGTCCTCTATTTATTTTTATACCTGTTTATGTTTTTATACCTTTTTATTTTTTTTATAAATAAATTCAAGGTGGCAAAGATTGCCAAATGTCCCTCCACCTCCTATTTTCTGCACAACAGTCCTGTGAGATGGGTTGGGCAGAGAAAGGAGGCTCAAGGACACCCAGGCACGACTAGAACTCACAGTCTCCTGGTGATTGGCGCAAAATCACCCGGCTGGCTTTCACACCTAAGGCGGGACTAGAACTCACCATCTCCTGGTGATTGGCCCAAAGTCACCCAGCTGGCTTTCATGCCTAAGGCGGGACTAGAACTCACCATCTCCTGGTGATTGGCCCAAAGTCACCCAGCTGGTTTTCATGCCTAAAATAGAACTAGAATTCCCAAGTCTCCCAGTTTCTAGCTCGATGCAATTAACCATTGAATCAAACGGGCTCTTCAGTCCGTTCAGTAATGTTCATTTCCAGCATTTGGAAGTGGACAGCTAAGAAGACCCCCCCTCCGGCAAAAGAACCCCCTGAATTGATAGGAATGTCAATTCTGTATCTACTTGGTCCAGTCATGTGGCAGATCCTATCAAAAAAAAAAAGCCATACTTTTTAGGCCTGACCAGTCTAGATGAATAATTCGCTTGAAGAATGTTGTTTTTATAGCTCAGACTGCCATTTATCAGCAGCAGTAGATGTAATAATGCTCTTTCTCTCAGGATCAATGGATCTTGGGTTCAGTGCCCTGATTTTATTTATTTGTTTCCCTGCCAATTTCCCCAAAAATATTGGGCAGTTCGTTTCTGCCCACCCTAAACAATCTGACAGTCAGACCGCCTCAGGTCCCACCAGTTAAACAGGGTGATCTGAGGTGATCCAGAAAGTAAGATGTTTTTTGTTGTAATATCTACCTGGAAGACATACATAAAGGTAAAAGATAACGGTTTTCCCCTGTCCAGTTGCATCTGACTCACGGGGAAAGTAATACTGTTTCTTGTATAGTCAAAAAAGCACAACACAGAATGTTTTTTCTGCGCCAACTCAGAAAGCTCAGACTGCCCAAGGAGCTGCTGATCCAGTTTTACAGAGGAATTACTGAGTCTGTCATCTGCACCTCCATAACTGTCTGGTTTGGTCCTGCAACCCAACAAGACAGACACGGACTTCGGAGGATAGTTAGAACTGCAGAAAAAATAATGGCTACCAACCTGCCTTCCATGGAGGACCTGGATACTGTATGAGTCAAAAAGAGGGCTGTGACAATATTTACAGACCCCTCATTTCCTGGACATAAATTGTTTCAACTCCTACCCTCAAAATGACGCTATAGAGCACTGCACACCAGATCCACTAGACACAAGGACAGTTTTTTTCTGAACGCCATCACTCTGCTAAACAAATAATTCCCTCAACACTGTCAAACTATTTAGTCTGCACTACTATTAATCTTCTCATCGTTCCCACCACCCATCTCCTTCCACTTATGATTGTATGACTGTAATTTTGTTGTTTGTATCTTTATGATTTATATTGATTGTTTCCTAGTATGATTTGATTGCTTATTTGTACCCTATGACTATCATTAAATGTTGTACCTTAGGATTCTTGACAAATGTATCTTGTCTTTTTATGTACACTGAGAGCATATGCACCAAAGACAAATTCTTTGTGTGTCCAATCACACTTGGTCAATAAAGAATTCTAGTCATGCTGGGCACATGATCATGGAAATGTCTCCAGACAATGGCGGCTCCCTCAGCCAAGAAACAAAGAGATTTCTTCTTGCTTGAGGAAGGCAGTGTTTTCCAAAGACATTTCCGTGGTCATGCGACCAGCATGGCTATACACCAAGGCACACAAAACACTGTTACCTTCCCACCGAAGTGGTACCTATTTATCTACTTTCATTTGCCTGCTTTTCAATGGTGCAGCAGCCTAGAGGTGGAGCTCTCACCTCACAATCGGGAGGCTCTGAGTTTGATCTTAGGTAGAGGCAGATATTTCTCTCTCTGGGCGCACAAGCTCCACATCGGTGACAGGAAGGGCATCTGGCCAGCAAATACTCAGCCCCAGTCAGTTGCCCAGACTCCTCCCTGCAAGCAATTATGGGGTCGTTAAAAGAGGATGATTCGTGTGCTTTCAAAATGCTGGGTTGGCAGGAGCTGAGGCGAGGATGGGAGCTCACCCCATCACATGGCGCTTGGGTCCCAAACAATAAGGTTGACTCAGCCTTCCATCCTAGGTCAATTGAGGACCCAATTTGTGGGGGCAATAACTGACTTTGTATAAATATACAAAAGTATGAAGGCTATTGCTTAACGCATTGTAAGCCGCCCTGAGTCTCCTGAGAAGGGTGGCATATAAATCAAATTTTTTAAAAAAACAGGCTTTCAGCTTTCCAGCTGACAAGCTCAGTATCTTTATCCACTGAGCGACTGCGTCCCTCTTGGAAGACATATATAGTATTCCCCCTAAAAGCTGAGACTGAAGAAAGCAGCAAAACATTTTGAACCAACAAGAAGAACCAGTTGCCATGGCACAACTTCTAGAGAACTCTACCTGGACGATTGTGTTGTGACCTCAACTTCCTGAGCCATTAAAACACACGAGTATCCTAAAAACCTCTTTTATTGCAACAGCTGTGAATTATGTTCATTCGCAGCTCGGTCCCAATTAGTTGCAAAAAAGTCCTTCGGGAGAAGTTCTTTGAGATAATCACCAACCTTTATCTCCCTTGACACAGTGCCAAAGACCTACTTGGCAAAGCCCCATGAAGTACAGAATCAAACAGAGATGCCGACTAGGAACAGAATTAACAACGTTGCTTTCCTGCAAACGGCCCATGTACCTTTGCTCCTCTTTTAAGCCTAATGGGAAGGGTCAATCATCTCCAGGCCTTACTCCCTAGTCATCCCTTTTGTTTTAACTGTTCTTGCCTTCTGGCAACTCTGCACATGCGCACACTAGGAACAAGCTCCTCCTGTTCCTCTGTCTCTCTGACGTCCGACTCTGGAGGCTCCAGAGTCTGTGCAACACTCCCAGATGGCCCATCTCTGCCTCCAACACAGAGCCCTCATCCGAGCCTTCCCCAGACTCCATGTTCCTCCCCAGCCTCCCCACTATCCAACTCTGCTGCCAGCTCTGCAGGCTGCTGGCTGACCGCAACAGATTGACAACCTTCACTGTCACATCTGGGGGACCTGAACATGGCTTGTTTGCCTCCTCTGCAAACCACAGCCTTGCTGCAGAGAACCTGCTACAGATCATCTTCTCTGCCAGCTCTGCATATTTCAGCCCATGTGTCCGACTGCTGATAAAGTTGCCTGGGAGATGTTATTTATAAAGCCTGCTAATGGAAGTCATCTTTAAGTACCGGGATCGTTTTCAGGTCATTAGCGCTGAGAGTCATTTGAATGCATCAAATTCTACAGTATCAGTGACAACACCCAGAGCCCAACAAAAAGAGGAGAAATTGTTGCCGTTGCTTTAAAATTTATCACTGCAGAAACAGAGAGAGGAGAGAAGCCCGTTTCAAACACTGTCATTTTCACAACAGCACATAGCCTTTGAACACAGATACAGAGTATAACATTTTAAAAAAAAGAAAGTGTAAAAGATTCTGCAGCTCGTTCAAGCTCCGATATCAGCTCTGCTCCCTCCAGGTTTTGCAAACTGAACCACAGAGCCTTCACGTTGATGAATGAAACTCCCCTCACACATATGTGCTAGCTGTCCCTGACTCTACAGGGCAGTGTTCATCTCTGTTTCAAAACCAAAGAGCCAGCGCTGTCCAAAGATGTCTCCTGGTCCTATGGCCAGCATGACTCAATGCCAAAGGCACACGGAATGCTGTGACCTTCCCACCAAAGAGGGTCCCTATTTTTCTACTTGCATTTTTGACGTGCTTTCAAACTGCTAGGTTGGCAGAAGCTGGGACAAGTCACGGAAGCTCACCCCATTACGCAGTACTAGGGATTTAAACCGCTGAACTCCCAACCTTTTGATCAACCACCACATCCCATATTTGGGGGGAAATATGGTACTAAATGCATCCATGTGGCTGACAATCTTAATCTTATATTGGGGGTAGGGTTTATATTACGAGCATCCTAAAAAATCATGCTAGGGCTAATTTTCCAGTTGGGTCTTATTTTCAGGGAAGCAGAGTAGTCAAACTTTAGTTCATAAGACATTTATTAGACTAAACAAAGGAAGCATTACACTGAAGTTGACAGGGAAAGCTACTCTCTGGAAGAACAAACACAGAATCAAACAAACCAATGATGACAGAAAGGAAGGAAAAGCGTAGCATGTGCTTCAAAATATTAGGACCTGAGCTAGCTCTAATCTTTAGGGGGAGGGAGGAAGAAAAGAATATTTGACTACAGCAGCGAAGCGCCGAGGGACTTCAGCTCTGCTTTGCCAGAAGAAAAACAAAGCAAAGACACACTGTAAATGGCAACTCACTACTACGAGGAGAAGGAACAAAGGTGTGTGTCAACCCGAGTAATCGCTTTGCAAAGAACACCATCAGCCAGGAGCAAGAAGAAGTAAGGGTTATCACACACTTCAAGTCATATCAGGCCAACTGACCATTATCCCTCTCGACTAATATGTCAAGGTTCCAAGCAATATGTTCCCGCAATAAAAAATCCGAAGCGCCCATTTTCCACCAAAGTCTCTTTATTAGGAACTTATAAGATTGGCAAAAGGGATGCAGTGGCTCGGTGGATAAAACGCTGAGCTTGTTGATCGAAAGGTCGGCGGCTCAGCGGTTCGAATCCCTAGCGCTGTGTAACGGGGTGAGCTCCCGTTACTTGTCCCAGCTTCTGCCAACCTAGCAGTTTGAAAGCATGTAAAAAATGGAGCCGACTAAAAAAACTTGTTAGTCAGAAGCAACCCAGCAATAAAACCCAGTTAATAGAAGCAATCCTTCTATTAGGAGGGAGGGAGGGATGGAGGGAGGGAGGGAAGAAGGAAGGAAGGAAGGAAGGAAGGAAGGAAGGAAGGAAGGAAGGAAGGAAGGAAGGAAGGAAGGAAGGAAGGAAGGAAGGAAGGAAGGAAAGGAAGAAAAAAGAAAGAAAGAAAGAAAGAAAGAAAGAAAGAAAGAAAGAAAGAAAGAAAGAAAGAAAGAAAGAAAGAAAGAAAGAAAGAAAGAAAGAAAGAAAGAAAGAACGAACCACCAGGGACAATAAGCTTCAGCACCATGGACAGAAGCAAATGCCTCCACGCCAGAGACCTTCATTTGAACCTTTACAGACAATGGTATGAGAAATCCTAGAGCAGAGGCTGTTCAAATTAGGCAGCTTTAAGAATTGTGGACTTCAAACTCCCAGAATTGCCCAGCCAGGCTGGGGAGAGCACACTGCTCTTACATGCTGTGACATTCTCATTGCCAAAACAACTTGAGTTTAATTGTGACTTAAGTTTAATTGTCACATAAGCCATGCTTTCCCAGAGGTTATTCAACAGGCCATCATGAAACTAGAAGGCAGAGTGAGGTGTTACAGAGTTCAATCCTGGGTCTGGTATTCTTCCATATATCAAGGTGTTGGTTATTACCTTTAAAGCCCTACATGGCTCAGGGCCAGGGTATCTTCGAGACCGCCTTCTACCACATAGCTCCCAGCGACCGGTAAGATCCCACAGAGTTGGTCTCCTCCGGGTCTTGTCAGCTAAACAATGCCGGCTGGTGGGCCCGTGGGGGAGGGCCTTCTCTGTGGCTGCCCTGGCTCTCTGGAACCAATTACCCCCTGAGGTCCGGACTATCCCCACCCTACTGGCCTTCCGAAAAGCAGTGAAGACCTGGCTCTTCTGGCAGGCCTGGGGCCGTTGATCTCGTTCTTGCGATTTGGTGAGATCAGGCCATGAATGGTGTGTATGGGTTTTAATTGTGGTTTAACTTTTAATGTTTTATATATGGTTTTTAAATGCATTGTAAGCCGCCTGGAGTCTTCGGAGAAAGGCGGCATACAAGTTGAACAAATAAATAAATAAATAAAATATTTGTTAACGTGGCAGGAAAAGAAATGGAGGGGATACTTACTGGGTTTGCAAATAACACAAATTAGCTCTTACACCCGCAAAGAGAAACAGCTATTTTAAGAGAAAACAGAACCTGTGGGGGGCCTGCATTCCCCGATCTAGGGACCTGGATAGCTCAGCAGACTAAAAAAAAAGCCTGTTATTAACATCCAGCTGTCTGCAATTACCATAAGTTTGAATCTCACCAGGCTCAAGGTTGACCCAGCCTTCCATCCTTTCTAAGGTAGGTAAATTGAGGACCCAGTTTGTGGGGGCAATAAGCTGACTTTGTATAAATATACAAAAGTATGAAGGCTATCCAGTTTGGTAATGAAAGGTTTACAGGACAAAATAACCAAGCTCTGAGAACACCAAGGACCTCTGGGCTACAGAGGTCCTCTTCGGTTGGAATCAGTCAAACAATCAAGCACTAAATGATAGTCTAATCAAGAAACCACCAAGGAGAACACAACACTCCCATCAACACAGACAGGACAAGCTGCTGTATTCGAACAGGGAGAAAACCTCACACTCGCCAACACTGATGATGTTATTTAGCTGGGAAATGAAATGTCCACGAGCAAACAACCAAGCTTGGAAAACATCAAGGACTCAACAGTTCAACCCTGAGCTACACATATTCTCTTCTAGTGGATTCATATCTGTATCACAACTGCTGTTTTCAAGATAAGGGCTCTTCTCACTGATCACAATAATAAATTTGTTATTGTTAGTTGCAAAGTCATGTCCGACTCATCACGACCCCATGGACAACCTTCCTCCAGGCTTTCCTGTCCTCTACCATCCCCTGGAGTCCATTTAAGCTCATGCGGACGGCTTCAGTGACTCCATCCAGCCACCTCGTTCTCTGCCGTCCCCTTCTTCTTTTGCCCTCCATTGTTCCCAGCATTAGGCTCTTCTCCAGGGAGTCCTTCCTTCTCATTAGGTGGCCAAAGTCTTTGAGTTTCATCTTCAGGATCTGGCCTTCTAAAGAACAGTCAGGGTTGATCTCCTCTAGGACTGACCGGTTGGATTGTCTTGCAGTCCAAGGGACTCGCAGGAGTCTTCTCCAGCACCAGAGTTCAAAGGCCTCCATTCTTTGGCGCTCAGCCTTCCTTATAGTCCAACTTTCACAGCCATCCATTGCAACTGGGAAAACCATAGCCTGGACTATACACACTTTTGTTGGCAGGGTGATGTCTCTGCTTTTTAGATACTTGAAATTATTTTCTACTGTCCAGAAAGATTTACCTTTTTCCAATACAAACAGACCTAAATAACACATTGTGGCAATTTACTGCCTTACTAAACCATATATATAGAGAGAGAGGCAGTAGATACGCCATGACTCCTTGCCAAAAACGTCTGTCTTGGGCTGAAGTGCAGGAGGAACCTTTATACTAACTTCCAGCGTGTTTTCATTAAATCAGAGGCCCTCAGGCAAAGGATTCAAAAGGCAAAATAGCATCAAGGATCTGTTTGTCTGCAAATCGGCCAGCGAGCAAAGCATCAGTTCCCAAAGGAGAACAAAGTTGTGTTCCTAGCATCAGAGATGCAATTTCCTTTCACAGCATGTGGGTTTCTTCTATGCCCTTGTTTTTCTAAAAATACAAGTTTTATCTATGCCGGCTGCTGGGCCAGGAGGTTTGAATGCCATTTCTTGCAGGCTTGCCTGAAATCGGGTTGCATCTTGTAATCTAAAGCGGGGATGTCCAAACTGAGCAACTTTTAAGACCTGTGGACTTCAAATCCCAGAATTCTCCAGCCAGGAATTCTGGGAGTTGAAACCCAGAGGTTGTAAAGTTGCTAAGGTTGGATACCCTTCAGAGGTGGGTTTCGGTAGGTTCTGACCTGTTCTTGAGAAACGGTAGCGGAAATTTTGAGTAGTTCGGAGAACCGGTAAATACTACCTTTGACTGGCCCCGCCCCCATCTATTCTCTGCCTCCTGAGTCCCAGCTGATCAGGAGGAAATGGGGATTTTGCAGTATCCTTCCCCTGGAATAGGGTGGGAATGGAGACTTTGCAATATCCTTCACCCAGGAGTGGGGAGGGAATTGGAATTTTATTATTATTAATCATATTTCTATGCTGCCCACTCTTCGAGGACTCTGGGCGGCTTACAACAATCGACAGTATACTAAATAGCATTTTGCCCCCAACAATCTGGGTCCTTATTTTACCCATCTTGGAAGGATGGAAGGCTGAGTCAACCTTGAGCCGGTGAGATTTGATCTGCTGATCTGCCGAACTAGCAATCAGCTGAAGTAGCTGCAGTACAACACTCTAACCACTGCGCCACTTCGGCTCATTTTTTGCAGTATCCTTCCCCTAGAGTGGGGAGGGAATGGAGATTTTACAGTATCCTTCCCCTGGAGTGGGGAGGGAATGGGGATTTTACAGTATCCTTCCCCTGCCATGCCCACCAAGCCACGCCCACCAAGTCACACCCACAGAACCGGTAGTAAAAAAATTTTGAAACCCACCACTGATACCCTTGTTCTAAAACAGGGGTGTCAAACTCGATTTCATAGAGGGCTGTTTGACCTCAGGGGGTGGGGTTGGAGTGGCCAGGGTGAGTATGGCCAGCTCAACGTCACTCATGGCAGGGGCACCTGTGGTGGCCCAAACACTCTGCCAGCGAAAATGGGCTCCCGAGCTCCGTTTTCATCTGCGACGGCCTCCTGCAATCCTCTGGCAGCAAAACCTGGATAGCTCAGCAGACTAAAAGCATTGTGATTAACACCAGCTGCCTGCAATTACTGTAAGCTTGAATCTCACCAGGCTCAGGGTTGACTCAGCCTTCCATCCTTTCTAAGGTAGGTCAATTAAGGACCCAGTTTGTGGGGACGATAAGCTGACTTTGTATAAATATACAAAAGTATGAAGGCTATTACTTAACGCATTGTAAGTCTCTGGAGAAGGGCGGCATATAAATCTTTTTTTTGGAGGTTTGGGGGGGGCATGTGTTGGTAGAGGGTGGCAGGAGGCAGTCAAGGTTGACTCAACCTTCCATCGTTTCGAGATTGGTAAAAACGAGGACCCAGAATGTTGGGGGCAAGATGCTGACACGGTAACCCATTCAGAAAGAGCTGTAAAGCACTATGAAGCGGTATATACGTCTAAATGCGACTGCTGTTGCTGTAATTCAAGAAATTAGAGAAGGTCCTTCAGGAACATTTTTCACAATCCGATTGCTTCTTCTGGATAAGCTGCCTTTTAACGGATCCTTTCCTAGTCTGGTGCTCTTTATCTTCCTGTTTCTCACGGACATTCTCACCAACCATTACATATATCTGCGATGGCGAACCTATGGCGCACATGCCAGAGGTGGCACGCAGCACCCTCTCTGTGGGCACGCAAACCATCACCCAGCTCAGCTTCACCATGCATGTGCGCGCATGGCTCCCGCCGGCCAGCTGATTTTCAAGATGCACGGGAGGTGGGGTGCATGCAGGAGACACGTGCCTCCCGCCGGCCAGCTGATTTTCAAGATGAGGTGGGGTGGGGTGCATGCAGGAGACACGTGCCTCCCGCCGGCCAGCTGATTTTCAAGATGCACGGGAGGTGGGGTGCATGCAGGAGACACGTGCCTCCCGCCAGCCAGCTGATTTTCAAGATGCACGGGAGGTGAGGTGCATGCAGGAGACACGTGCCTCCCGCAGGCCAGCTGATTTTCAAGATGCACGGGAGGTGAGGTGCATGCAGGAGACACGTGCCTCCCGCAGGCCAGCTGATTTTCAAGATGCACGGGAGGTGGGGTGCATGCAGGAGACATGTGCCTCCCGCCGGCCAGCTGATTTTCAAGATGCACGGGAGGTGGGGTGCATGCAGGAGACACGTGCCTCCCGCCAGCCAGCTGATTTTCAAGATGCACAGGAGGTGAGGTGCATGCAGGAGACACGTGCCTCCCGCAGGCCA
Source organism: Coluber constrictor foxii (assembly GCA_038048745.1). Classification (NCBI taxonomy): domain Eukaryota; kingdom Metazoa; phylum Chordata; class Lepidosauria; order Squamata; family Colubridae; genus Coluber; species Coluber constrictor. Next base: position 9,882,428 of record CM075973.1, read on the forward strand.
GCTGATTTTCAAGATGCACGGGAGGTGGGGTGCATGCAGGAGACACGTGCCTCTCGCTGGCCAGCTGATCTTTGGGTGGGCCGGGGCTGTGCACACATGCGTCGGGTCGGGGCACGTGCAGGGAGCACGCACACATGTGCAGGAGGCATGTGCATGAACTGGACAACCTGTTTTGCCCACCACAGTTTGCGTACATTTAATAACACACGATAAAGTACTGGCGAGGAGAGTTGTTAAGTGTCCACAAATTCACACTTCCTGCAGAGGGGGGGGGTTGTTGTTTTTCTTGTTCAGGACATCACTTTGCATATAATTATCCGAGTGATCTAATCATTCTTTTAATGACCTACTTGTAGTGAGTACGTTCTCTTTTTTTTTTCCATGTCTGCCCAAACATCTGTGCACTCAACCCAGCCTGTTGGAAGATTTTCTTGAATACTGATTGACGCAAAATGGATTTTCTCCGAAAGCTTATCGCCTCTTGAAGTTTCATTTCCTGAAGAAAGCACCTTTCATCTGCTTTATGGTGTTTTTAAACAAGATGACTAACACGTCGTCTTTGGTTAAGTTTCCACTTTCCTGAGGAGTGAATAAAGTGAATTTGCTGAGTCATGTACGTCTCTGACTCAGCTGTTTGGATTATGCATTCCTAACACTCCCATTATTGGGCCAATTTCGGAGCAACTAAACTTGGCATGAGCCATGTTGGTGTGATGGTGACAGCATCAGGCTAAAAAATCCAGAAGATCCTGAGTTCCAGTCCTGCTTTGGGCACAAGGTGTTCTGTCCCAGCTACGGATCTCCAAGAACACAGCACACACAAACTCTGAACAAAACTTAGTTTACTCAAATAACGCAGTTTTAGCAAGTGCCAGCTGTTAATAAGCATTCTTAACAGCCTGCCAGAATTCCACAGATAAGTTAGTGAGAGTCTTACTGGAGTTGGCAAAAAGCCCAGAAATAAGGTTTGCAGAGAAATCCCAACACGATGATTAGCGAACCAAAGTTGTTTCCTGCAGCTTGTTACAAGCTGTGTTCTTTCTTAAATAGGCTAAGGGCGTGGCCAATTAACCCCAAGCTTTACTCTCAAGGAGATCTCCTCCTGAGGAACCACTCCTGCCTTTTGGCAGCTCTGTGTGCCCATGCATTGAGAGGAGGCTCCTCCTCTTCATCCTCTTCACTTAAAGGAGCCTCTGGAGGTTCTGAAGGCCCTGGCTGAATCCCCGTCTCTGGCATCACAACTTCTTCAGCCTCCTCGCTGTCCAACTCAAGCGCCAGCTGCACAGGCTGCTGGCGGATCACCACACCAGCCTCCTCCTCGTCGGGATCAGCAACAATCCATGCTGGCTGCTGGCAGGCCACAACGCAAGGCCTACTTTGTGTGCTTGGCCCAATCTGCTTTGACCTACACTCCCTTAAGAAGCAGGAGGCATGAATTGGTCCCTGCAAAACCTCTTTTATTTACACAACTGTGAATTACGTTCATTCACAGAGAAGCAAGGTTTGTCCAAACAGTTTTGCAAAGGAATATTTATCAACACAGACCTTATCTCACTTGGAAGCCTGCCAAGTAACTAGTTTCCAAATGCAGTACAAGGCAAAACTTGGCACAGAGTCTCTCAGAGTCACGGAACAAACGAATTGTTTCCTGCAAAAGCCCCATTCGCTCCTCTTTTGTTTCCTATGGGAGGGGCCAATCACCTCCAAGGTGTGGCTTTACTCCCGAGTCTACCCTGCTTTCTGAGTTTTAAAAGCATTTTTTCGTCAGAAGAGGTAGCAGAAAAAATGCTTTTAAAAGTAAAAGTAAAAAAAAAGCTTCTGATGATCTTGCGGCTCAGCTGGGCATGGGGAGTGGGGCGCAGGGATTTTTGCTACCCATTCTCCGAACTACCCACCGCCATTGCTACCGGATCGGGTGATCCGGTCTGAACTGGGAGCATTTCAGACCTGTTAGATAGTGTCATTGACGCAATGAATATGAATTTTGACCAACTCTGGGAGATGTGAAGGACAGAGGAGTCTGGTTTGCTATGATCCATGGAGCCATAAAGAGTCAGACATGGTTTAGTGGCTGAACCACGGCAGCAAAGATGAGCTTCTTCAATTGGCAGTTCGAGTGGAAGGAAATGTGATTTTTCTGCCCACCTGAAATTCTAATTTAAGAAAACTTAACATCCTAACTGGGAATGCTGTTGGGAAACCCAACTCCCGAACTGGGAAATTCGGGGCACCCAGAGAAATCAATTCAGAACAATTGAAGGGGGAGGGAAAGCATCAGTCCGAGAAATCGAGTTGCGGGAGACAGGGCTAATGTCCTCAATTTGTTTCTCAGCGAGAAACACAAAGCACAAACACTAATCCAGCCAAGAGCAAGCTGCTAATTGACTTGTCTCCAATTGTTTGGGTTGTTTTTTTTTTACCCAGCAATTACTACCCACCCAAACAATCTGTGCAAATATGTTGAAGCTTAACAGCACTGCTGACAGGAAATCATGGATTTCAAATGCAAACAGTAGAAAAGAAAACATTACAGTGTCCTAGGATAAGAATATCCTAGGCAATAGAGCCTTGGTGGCGCAGCAGACTAAAGTGCTGTTAATTAGCACTTAGCTGCCAGCTGCCTGCAATTACTGCGAGTTCGAATGTTACCAGGCTCAAGGTTGACTCAGCCTTCCATTCTTCCAAGGTAGGTAAAATGAGGACCTGGATTGTGGGGGCAATAAGCTGACTTTGTATAAAAAAGAACACCGCTTGGGGGGGGGGCGAAAGCCCTACTAAGCAGGTATATACAAAAGTGGGAAGGCTATTGCTTAACGCATTGTAAGCCGCCCTGAGTCTCCAGAGGAAGGACGACATATAAATTGAACCAATAAATGAATAAATAAATAAATAATGTAATGCCTGCACAGCCCCCTTGCATGTGCTCTGTGCCCCTGCATGCACATGCCCCCTGCATGCCCCCTGCACATGTGTGCATGCTCCCTGCACGTGCCCCGCCCCGATGCATGTGAGCGCAGCCCCGGCCCACGCATGTGTGGCAGAGACCCAAAGATCAGCTGGCCAGCAGGAGACACGTGTCTCCTGTATGCACCCCCACCTCCTGTGCATCTTGAAAATCAGCTGGCCGGCGGGAGCCGTGCGCGCACACGCATGGTGAAGCTGAGCTGGGTGATGGTTTGCGTGCCCACAGAGAGGGCGCTGCGTGCCACCTCTGGCATATGCGCCATAGATTCACCATCGCAGATATATGTAATGGTTGGTGAGAATGTCCGTAAGAAACAGGAAGACAAGGAGCACCAGACTAGGAAATGATCCCATAAAAGGCATCTTATCCAAAAGAAGTAATCAGATTGTGAAAAATGTTCCTAAAGGACCTTCTCTAATTTCTTGAATTATAGCAACAACAGCCGAGTTTTTTAAAAGCCTCTCTGACAATCCCAGCTGAGTTGCCTGATCGCCAGAGGCTTTTCAAAGCATTAGAAAAAATGCTTTGAAAAGTTAAAAAAAAAGAAAAAGTTGGCCACGCCGACCCAGTCACATTACCCCCCCCCTCCTCACCAAACCACGTCCACTGAACCGGTAGTAACACATTTTACATTTCTCCCCTGCTCCTGATAGATAAAAAATTAATTTCCCCACCCCCCAAGGAAATATGTGAATGACAAAATATAGATGTTGCCTACAGAACGTAGATGGAAATAATTTGTTTCCTTCTTGGTCCATGTGGGGGGAAAAAAAGGAACCGTCCCATTTCCTAAACCACATGCTTTCTCCTTTGCAAAAATGTCCAGATGTGCACTTCTAAACACCAAGAACCTCAGGCTGTTTTTGGATTCCGAAAGCTCACAAACAGAGGTTTTATGCTTGAACAAGTAGATGGCAACCGGGAAGCGGGGGGGAAAGCAATACACGTGGCACAGAAGTGAGAGCTGATGGCACCCACCCGCTCACATTCTTCTGTGCAAGTTGATCCTGAAAGCTGGCATCGCGCTAGCCAAAAACAACATTCTTCGGTTTTAAACCATCTGCAAAAACAATCATTGTCAGTTTCTTGTAATTCAAGACCAGATCCTGAAAGAGGCTGGCGCTTTTTTTTTTTTTTTTTGGGCAGTTTCACCATGCCTGCAGATTATTACGTCCCTCAGAAACATTAAGAAAAATGAATAACCATTATGAAATATTATATATAACGTATTATAAATAACACATACGAAGAACGGGCTCAGGAATTGAGTACGGAGGTGGGTTTCAGCAGGTTCTGACCAGTTCTGGAGAACCGGTAGCGGAAATTTTGAGTAGTTCAGAGAACCGGTAGTAAAAATTCTGACTGGCCCCATCTCCATCTATTCTCTGCCTCTCAAGTCCCAGCTGATCAGGAGGAAATGGGGATTTTGCAGTATCCTTCCCCTGGAGTGGGGAGGGAATGGGGATTTTGCAGTAACCTTCCCCTGGAGTGGGGTGGGACTGGGGATTTTGCAGTATCCTTCCCCTGGAGTGGGGAGGGAATGGGGATTTTATAGTATCCTTCCCCTAGAGCAGGGAGGGAATGGAGATTTTATAGTATCCTTCCCCTGGAGTGGGGAGGGAATGGGGATTTTGCAGTATCCTTCCCCTGGAGTGGGGAGGGAATGGGGATTTTGCAGTATCCTTCCCCTGGAGTGGGGAGGGAATGTGGATTTTGCAGTATCCTTCCCCTGTCACGCCCACCAAGCCATGCCACGCCCACCAAGCCATACCCACAGAACCGGTAGTAAAAAAATTTGAAACCCACCACTCATTGGGTATGTTTAGTCTAGTGAAATGAAAGACCAGGGGTGACATGATAGCAGCCTTCCAATATTTGAAGGGCTGCCACAGAGAGGAGGGGGGTCTCCAAAGCACCTGAAGGCCAGACAAGATGCAACAGATGAAAACTGATCAAGGAGAGATTCAAACGGGAAAGAAGGAGAAATTTCCTGACAGTGAGAACAATTAATCAGAGAAACAGGCTTGCCTCTAGAAGTTGTTTTAAAAAGAGGCTGGACAACTGTTCGTCAGAAATGGTATAGGGCTGTGATGGCGAACCTGTGGAATGCCGAGCCATATTGGTGGGCATGCTAGCATTGCCCTAGCTTAGCTCCAGCACACATGCGCACGCTGGACAACTGATTTTTGGGCCTTCTGGGCCCACCAGAATTTGGCAAATGGGCTGTTTCTGTTCTCCGGAGGGCCTCCAGGAGATGGGGGTTGGGAAGGCTGTTTTCGCCCTCCCCAGGCTCCTAGAAAGCCCCTGGTGCCTAGGGAGGGCAAAAAAACCAGGCTGACTGGGCCCACTGTGCTACCACATGTCAAAAGCAGGGGGGGCAGGTTGCATAGAATTATGGGTGTGGGCACACATGTGTGTGACTACCCCGCACTCCCCCAGCTTTAAAAAGGTTAGCCATCATTGGTATAGGGTTTCCTGCCTAAGCAGAGGGTTGGACTAGAAGACCTCCAAGGTCCCTTCCAACTCTGTTATTCTGTTAATAATGCAACATTCTGAAACAGGGTGAAAAATAGGAGCCTGGATAGCTCAACAGACTAAAAGCCTGTTATTAACATTCAGCTGACTGCAATTATTGCAAGTTCGAATCTCCCCAGGCTCAAGGTTGACTCAGCCTTCCATCCTTTCTAAGGTAGGTAAATTGAGGACCCAGTTTGTGGGGGCAATAAGCTGACTTTGTATAAATATACAAAAGTATGAAGGCTATTGCTTAACGCATTGTAAGCCACCCTGAGTCTCCGGAGAAGGGCGGCATATAAATCTAATTAAATAATAATAATAATAATAATAATAATAATAATAATAATAATAATAATAATAATAATGGAGATCTGAATATAAATCATTTTAGTTAAGAGAACACACCCATTGTTTCAAGGGAAAATCTAAATCTAAAGTTCTAGGATTTTGGAAAGCAGCATAATACAGTTCCTTATTTAGTGACTGCAATTGCAACCAATAACTCAGTCGATAAGCAAAGTGGTCGTTAAATGAAACTATAACTACACATACAATCTTACTGCAGCCTTCCTATAGTTTAGACGTAGAAAGGTTGTAAATGCAAGAACTGGTCTTAAAGTTTTTCATCACCGTTGTAACTATTGCTAAACCAAGATTACCAGTAGCTGCACATTTCCACATTGTGCTAAGCCAAGTTGCAATTCTTTTAACTTTGGCCTAGCTTGCTTTGCAATGTTAGGCAGTTCCAGTGTACCCAATAAACCCTGTTCATATATCTATATTTTATTTTATATTTCGCATGCGTGGAGCTGCCCTTCTTGCCGAACATGGTATAAAATAAATAAAAGCCCATCTTAAAAAAAACCTAACAATTAAAAAAAGATCTTTTGAGAGTTGCCAAATGCAGAGTAGCGCAGAGGAGTTATTATCCTCGTATAGGCAATGCAGCCATCTCACTAATTAAAATAATCCACAGCTTAAGAACACATCCCAACTTAGTCAGAGACAACCTTAAAGGACTTCATTAACCTGACATTCCTGTGTCTTAATTTTGTGGGATTTTGTGGGTGTTTTAAGCGTTTCCCGTTAACGGTCTCGAGCTGACAAGAAAAATCGCGTCAATCTTGATGCTCCCATTGAGTCAAGCAATATCCAAGTCAAACATCAAAAGATGCTTTTGGATTGCCACTGCCTTAACCTTATCTCCTGCCTCTTTAATTTGATCTTCCTACTTTTCTCAGTATTTGTTTACCATGCAGTCAAGTTCGGGGAAATCAGGAAGACCAGGCAGTTCAAAGAAATTTTTTTCTTTAATTTAATTTATATGCTGCCCTTCTCTGGAGACTCAGGGCGGCTTACAATGTGTTAAGCAATAGCCTTCATACTTTTGTATATACCTGCTTAGTAGGGCTTTCGGTCCCCCCTAAGCGGTGTTCTTTTTTATACAAAGTCAGCTGATTGCCCCCACAATCTGGGTCCTCATTTTACCTACCTTGAAAGGATGGAAGGCTGAATCAACCTTGAGCCTGGTGAGATTCGAACTTGCAGTAATTGCAGGCAGCTGGTGTCACTTTAGCACTACTTAAGCTGCTGCGCCACCCAGACCCTTATCAAGGTTTATTGCAAGTGTGCATGTGCTCTCTGCAAGAATCTGAACTTCTAACAGCCAGAGGAAATTGGCGGTAGATAAAAGAATTAATGGAATTCAAGGTGGACTTAAATCTCTTGTGGGCAGGAAGGGACTCAAGACTAATGACATGTTTGACACACACATCCTCAAACTCAGCCTGGTCATCTCCTACATATTCTCAGTAAAATGTCTCCATCCAATGTATTAAATTGATGACTTAAGGGGCAACCCCACCTTGTATTCCTGAACACATCCCAGGCTCTGTTTTCGGCCATGACAGCCTCCTGCATGCCCCCCCCCCCCCCAGCTCTGTTTTCACTGGCAGAGTGAATAATCAGAGCGCTAATCAGGCAACTCAGCTGGGATCCTCAGAGCCTTTTGAAAGCATTTTTTACATGGTTTTACATCTAAAAAATGGTTTTAAAAATTAAAAAAAATTGTCCACGCCCACCCAGTCACATTACCGCCCCCCCACCAAGCCACGCTCCCAGAACCAGTAGTAAGAAATTTTAGATTTCACCCCTGTTGTGAAGACAATGTCTGGCATCTTAGACAATCCTGCAGACCTTACTCAAGCATCGCTTATACGTTAATGCTTTTAATTTAATAGTAGTAACTATGAGAGGGATCTTGGAGTCCTAGTGGACAACCCTTTAGATATGAGCCAGCCGTGTTGCAGCAGCTGCCAAAAAAGCCAACACAGTTCTAGGCTGCATAAACAGAGGGATAGAATCAAGATCACGTCAAGTGTTAATACCACTTTATGAGGCCTTGGTAAGGCCACACTTGGAATCCTGAATTCAGTTTTGGTCGCCATGATATAAAAAAGATGTGGAGACTCTGGGAAGAGTGCAGAGAAGAGCAACCAAGGGGATTAGGGGACTGGAGGCTAAAACGTATGAAGAATGGTTGCAGGAACTGGGTATGTCTAGTTTAATTAAAACAAGGAGTGGGGTGACAATGATAGCAGTCTTCCGATATCTCAGGGGCCGCCACAAAGAGAGGGAGTCAAGCTATTCTCCAAAGCACCTGAGGGCCGGACAAGAAGCAACGGGTGGAAACTCATTAGGAGAGATGCAACTTAGAACTAAGGAGAAATTTCCTGACAGTTAGAACAATTGATCAGTGGAACAACTTGTCTCCAGAAGTTCTGAATGCTCCAACACTGGAAGTTTTTAAGAAGAGATTGGATAACCATTTGTCTGATGTGGTGTAGGATTTCCTGCCTAAGCAGGGGGTTGGACTAGAAGACCTCCAAGGTCCCTTCCAACTCTGTTATTCTATTCCAGAAGTCTTCAAACTTGGCAGCTTTAAGACTTGTGGACTTCAACTCCCAGAATTCTCTAGCCAGCGTAGCATAGCTGGCTGGAGAATTCTGGGAGTTGAAGTCCACAAGTCTTAAAGCTGCCAAGTTTGAGGAATCCCTGTTCTATTCTATTCTAAGTCGTGAAGACGATGTGCGGCGTCTCAGACAATCCTGCAGACCCTACTCAAGCAACACTTATATGTTAATGCTTTTAATGCTGTAAACCGCCCACAGTCGCTTTGAAAACAGACGGGCGGCAAGTAAATTTAATAAGCAAGTAAGTATTCTTTAAGCATCTCGCTTTATCTCTAAGCATTGGGCTAACGCCACAGTTTCAGCTATCAACGGAACAAACCCAAGTTCCGTTCTTTCCTTTTTTCCACATTAAAGCTAGCGAAGACTTCCCCATCAATAAGTACAAGAAAAATATTATTGATCACCACTTCCTTTGGGCCGGGCCATATCGATCCCTTGGATTCTCTTGCTTTTCTATTTTCAGTTTGCACGTCTGGGAGTAAACGCCACGACTTGGGCTTTTAATCAATACGGACCAATTTGGAGAATGAATTCATCGGAAACCAGAGTAAAAATAAGACCAATCAAAAGGCTTTTGGGGAGTGGGGGGGGCTAATTCCCCAAGGGCCAGTGATGCAAGATGACATAAAACATGGAGCTCAATTGATTGTACTCACCGTTCTATGTGCAATCCCTAAAAATAGGATACATAATATGGTAGCCATAGTATTCTGATGTATAAGTCATCGGCTCTGGAAATTAAGAAAACGGGGTCACCATTATCTCACTTCCTGGATGAATTTTGTATCGGATATATAACTGATTTCTAGCCTGGTGTCTTTAATCACCCCATCAACCTATATAGATGGATCCCTATGCTCCCAGCTCAAGTGATGGTGATCCTTTTCGGCACTGAGTGCCCAAACTGGAACGCACATAATGGAGCACAAGAAAGACCAGCTGGCTGGCGCACACATACACCTGGTCTTTGGGTTTCCGGCATTCATGTGCACCGGCGCGCATGTGCACCAGCCAGCTGTATTTTGGGTTTCTGGTTCTCTAGCGCACGTGTGTTCCAGCTTGGGCCCTCAGTGCCGAAAAGGTTCACCATCACTGCTTCTTCTGGAGCCAGAACAGCTGGCAATGGTGTGCATGCCCACACAGGGCTCTGCGTGCCACCTCTGGCACGTGTGCCATAGGTTCGCCATCACAGCCTTAGACCATTTCAGACAAATGGTTATCCAATCTCTTCTTAAAAATTTCCAGTGTTGGAGCACTGACAACTTCTGGAGGCAAGTTGTTCCACTGATTCATTGTTCTAACCGTCAGGAAAGTTCTCCTTAGTTCTAAGTTGCTTCTCTCCTTGATTAGTTTCCACCCATTGCTTCTTGTCCTGCCCTCAGGTGCTTTGGAGAATAGCTTGACTCCCTCTTCTTTGGGGCAGCCCCTGAGATATTGGAACTGTGCTATCGTGTCACCCCTAATCTCTCTTTTCACTAGACTAAAGGAAAAGGTAAAGGTTCCCCTCGCACATATGGAAAATGAGATATTTTGGGAAATATTAAAAGGGCAGAATATTTCTCCTAAAAGGGAGGCAGAAACTCAGCCTTCCGCCATCACCATCTTTGTCAATGGGCCATTAAGGCCTGGGCCAGTCTATTCTACCTCCGTCAGCCATAGGAACGGGAGCTCACTCTGTTACGCGGCACTAGGGATTCGAACCGCTGAACTGCCAACCTTTCCATCAACAAGCTCAGAGTCTTAGCCGCTGAGCCACCGTGGCATTCACAAGACTAAACAAACTCAATTCCAGCAACCGTTCTTCATATGTTTTGGTCTCCAGTCCCCTAACCATCTTTGTTTCTCTTCTCCGCACTCTTTCCAGAGTCCACACATCTTTTTTATAATATGGTGTCGAAATCATCCAACATGGATGGCCGCATAGATACCCACAAACGTGTTTGTACAAGACTCACCTCTCATCCTCTGAATTGTAAAGCAACCGACTCTAACTGCCCATGTCAAGGTCCAAGAAGAACAAGGTCAACAGAAGAATTGAACAAGCTGGGTCTTTAAAATAAAGAGAGGTTGGCTTGAGGAAGAGGTTCCTTCAAGTCCTAAAGCCTGCAGAGATAACTACCAAGAGTTCCTTCCCATGGAGGAAGAAAACCGGACCTGCCAATCACAGCAGAGAAACATGGTCCGGAATTTATTTATTTATTTTTTGAAGGGAAGTCACGCTTTGTTTTGTTGTTAACGCTACAGATCGAGACAAGCCGTTTTCAGATCACTCTCCAGCACGCATAGGAAATAATGGGATATTAATGAAAACATAACAGGCTGTCAGGGCTTAACAGAACGCCTCTCTTGATTATTTCCATGCTTTCATCAGGGCCCATTTGTCAGCCGTCGTAATGAGGAACAGACTGTTTCATTGCGCTAAGAAGAATGAGTTTTTGTTCTGGCCTTCTTGTTGTTGATCGTCGTGATTGGGAAAGGGTAACGTGCGTTCGTTTTCATTGACCCTGGTGAATCGGTGTGGTCTCTCTCTCTTTCTCCCTCTCGGGCAATGATGATGGGATGGGATGGGATGGGAATAGGAATAGGAATAGGAATAGGAATAGGAATAGGAATAGGAATAGGAATAGGAATAGGAATAGGAATAGGAATAGGAATAGAATAGAATAGAATAGAATAGAATAGAATAGAATAGAATAGAATAGAATAGAATAGAATAGAATAGAATAGAATAGAATAGAATAGAATAGAATAGAAGATGGGATGGGATGGGATGGGATGGGATGGGATGGGATGGGATGGGATGGGATGGGATGGGATAGGGATAGGGATAGGGATAGGGATAGGGATAGGGATAGGGATAGGGATAGGGATAGGGATAGGGATAGGGATAGGATAGAATAGAATAGAATAGAATAGAATAGAATAGAATAGAATAGAATAGAATAGAATAGAATAGAATAGAATAGAATAGAATAGAATAGAATAGAATAGAAGATGGGATGGGATGGGATGGGATGGGATGGGATGGGATGGGATGGGATGGGATGGGATGGGATGGGATGGGATGGGATGGGATGGGATGGGAAGGGAATAGGAATAGGAATAGGAATAGGAATAGGAATAGGAATAGGAATAGGAATAGGAATAGGAATAGGAATAGAATAGAATAGAATAGAATAGAATAGAATAGAATAGAATAGAATAGAATAGAATAGAATAGAATAGAATAGAATAGAATAGAATAGAGAATTAGGGCCCGGATACCTACGGGATCGCCTTTTGCTGCCAATAGCCTCCCACCAACAACATACTCCCATAGAGAGGGGCTCCTCAGGGTGCCGTCGGCTAAACAATATAGGCTGGCGACCCCCAGGGGAAGAGCCTTCTCTGTGGGGGCACGCACCCTCTGGAATGAACTACCCCTGGGATACGTACGATTCCCGATCTCCGTACCTTCCGCCGGGCCCTAAAGACCCTGCTATTTCAACAGGCTGGCCTGGCTGAATAAGAACTAGGATGGGATATTTGTAAATTAGGGGGTTTTTTATATGATTTTTATATGAATAACGGCCAAATTGTTCAATTCTTTTCATTGGTTTTAACTTTGATATGATTCTGTGTTTTATCTTGGCTGTGCACTGCCCTGAGTCCTTCGGGAGAAGGGCGGTATATAAATCAAATAAACCATAAACCATAAGAATAGAATAGAGTAGAATAGAGACCCGGCAACCAGGTGGTGGTAGACTCATGAGCATGTGCAGTGAAGCTAAACTAGGGTGATGGTTTGCATGCCCCCATAGAAGTTCACGAGTCTAGGACTTGGTTATCAAGCCATCGTTATTTTGCCTTGTTCAGTAAATCCTGGTTGACTTCCCTCTGCTTATAGATTAGAAACCTGGATCCCTTAACACTCCATTAGCCCTTTAAATATCTTTCCGTATTTTTTCTTTATGGAACTGCCAACCTAAATAGGCTAAGAAACGCAAACATGGAATCAGACTCTAAGCAAAATAACCACGAGTAGCTCCCATCGCCTATCACTCCATTAGCTGTGCCTCTGTGCTTCTAAGAAGGCTGCTCAAATCCTCGGCTTTCCATTACGAGCAAATAAAAAAAACAATTCTGGGGGGGTGGGGAGGCAACCCTTCCTTGCTTTCAGTGGAATGTAATTGCAATATTCTTTTAAAAAAAGAAACAAGAAAGAAAGAAAAAGGGCAAGGAAAGCCAGTTTCAATTTTTCAAGAAAAACCCTGCGATCCCCGAGAACAGCAGCCTCGAAGTAATTTAACAGAAACCTGAACGGTGACTGAATTAAAAATTCAAGCGGCGTAACAAAACAACATCTTTATTTCACTGTGATTTTTTGTTTCCAAGAGCTTTCACCACTGCAGGGGAAGTGAATGACTTATTCCCTTCACTCAGAAGTAGTACAGAGGTTAACTTGCATTTAATTGGGATTAGTGTTCATTTCACAGGATTGAGAAAGGCGCATTATGTCTTATGCACATGACAATTGTTCTTTCGGCAGCTTCTAGTCCAGCTGTTTCTGATTTCACAACTCCTTCCTGCCTTCAAATTCTCCAGTAAGAAACATTTAGGGGGAGGCAGTGGCTCAGTGGCTAAGACGCTGAGCTTGTCGATCAAAAGGTCGGCAGTTCAGCGGTTCGAATCCCTAGTGCGGTGTAACGGGGTGAGCTCCTGTTACTTGTCCCAGCTTCTGCCAACCTAGCAGTTCGAAAGCACGTAAAAAATGCAAGTAGAAAAACAGGGACCACCTTTGATGGGAAGGTCACAGAGTTCCTTGCGCCTTTGGCGTTGAGTCATGCTGGCCACATGACCACGGAGACGTCTTCAGACAGCGCTGGCTCTTCGGCTTTGAAATGGAGATGAGCACCAGCCCCTAGAGTCGGGAACGACTAGCACGTATGTGCAAGGGGAACTTTCACCTTTACCTTTAAGAAACATTTGCAAGTTTGGTAGAATTGATTCTAAAAAAAAAAGAATTGATATAGAGATAGTCCTTGACTTACAACCATTCATTCAGTGACCCATGACAGTTTTTCACACTTATGACTGGGGCAGCATCTCCATGGTCATGTGATTTAACATCTGGATGCTTGAGAAGTGGTTTGTATTTATGACGGTCGCAGCGTCCTGGGTGGGATCCCCTTTTGCAACCTTCGGATGAGCAAAGTCAATGGGGAAGCCGGATTCCCTTAACAATGCCGTTACTGACTTAAGGACTGCAGTTCAGTCACTTTTAAAACCGTGGCAAGGAAAAGAGATGAAACTCATTTCACAATGTCTCGCTTAACAATAGAAATGTGGGGCTCAATTGCGATCATAAGTTGAGGCTTCCCTGTATTACTGAGGGAACAGACGTCAATAGAAACTCAAGCGTATAGAACAGAGATGACTAACCTTTTTTTCCTCGGGTGCCAAAGAGCACACACGTGCACCCATAATGCAATGCCCCCACATGCCCCGAGCCCCTGCGTGCTCCACGCGCTCTCTCATCCTTCCCCCCGCGCATGATGGATGATGGATGATGGATGATGGATGATGGATGATGGATGATGGATAGAGATAGATGGATGGATGGATAGAGATAGATGGATGGATGGATGGATGGATGGATGGATGGATGGATGGATGGATGGATGAGATAGATGGATGGATGGATGGATGGATGGATGGATGGATGATGGATGATGATGGACGATGGACGATGGACGATGGATGATGGACGATAGAGATAGATTGATAGATGATGGATGATAGATGATAGAGAGAGAGAGAGAGATAAATAGATAGATAGATGATGGATGATGGAAGATAGATAGATAGATAGATAGATAGATAGATAGATAGATAGATAGATAGATAGATAGATAGATAGATAGATAGATGATGCATGATGCATGATGATGGATGATAGACAATAGAGATAGATCGATAAATAGATGATGGATGATGATAAATGCTGCATGATGCATGATGCATGATGCATGATGATGGATGATGGATGATGGATGATGGATGATGGATGATGGATGATGGATGATGGATGATGGATGATGGACGATAGAGATAAATCGATAGATATATAATGGATGATGGACGATAGATGATAGATAGATAGATAGATAGATAGATAGATAGATAGATAGATGATAGATCGATGGATGGATGGATGGATGGATGGATGGATGGATGGATGGATGGATAGATAGATAGATAGATAGATAGATAGATAGATAGATAGATAGATAGATAGATATGATAGAATAGATTGATGATAGATGATTGATAGAGATGATAGATATTTAGATATTTAGAGGAAGGGAGGGACGGAAAGAAGAGATTTCTATCACCCGAGCAAGCCTGACATAGGAACAAACTTCCTTATTAGGAATAATTTGCTCGCTGGCTCTTCAGGCTTCCAGCCCAGATTTCCTTTGAAAAATACACAAACGGTTTGGCGGCCGAATGCAACGAAATCACCCTGCAGGCAAAAAAGCTAGAACACCGCAAACAAAACAAAACTTTTAAGGAACGTGTTATTGTTGAACGTCTCTCCCAAAAAAAAAACCCAAGCCGAAAACAGCAGGTAGGAAGCACTTGGTTTGAAGCAGATGTCGGCCATAGAGACACATCACTTCCAGCAGCTCTGTGGCCCCCACTTGGCTTCGCACAGCTGGGCCGGTATCCTAACCCCACCTCACCCATCCAGAAATAAAGCATGCCCATTATATATATATATTTTTTGACCCTTTCCTTTCTGGAGATGCTTTAGAAATCAAAAAAAAAGGCATGGGGGCCACCATCCCTACTTTAGAAGTAATCCTAAAGTAAATTTTAGTTTACTTTATTGTCATCGTACAACGAAATTACATGCCATCTTCAGTGTACATTACAAATACAAAAATAAAGCAAAAACACACATTCTATACAATTGAATTGAAAACCCCTGAAGATGCATTAATATTGCGCTATACCCAGGATGGCGAACCTATGGCACGCGTGCCCAAAGTGTCACACAAAGCCATGTCACCCGTCACGCACGACCTTGCCTGTTTCTGGAGCACATGCGCCCACGACGATCAGCTGTCCTTCACGTGTGGGGCAGTGCCGAAAACCACTGTGCACATGCGCGCCAGCTAGCTGTTTGTCGGGTGCTCATGTGCGCCAAAACCTGGAAGTTCAGCTTTTCCAGAGCGTGATCCCTTCGCGTGGAGGGCAGTGCCGAAAACCGGCCTGCATGCCAGGACCCAGAAGTTCAGCTTTTCTGGCGCGCGGCCCCAACAAGCGCACATGAGTATTTGCCATCACTGCACTATACACTAGAATTCAATATAGTTACTGCTCTGGGATAGAAGCTTTTTTTCAGCCTATTTGTCCTTGTTTTTAGTGTCCTGTACCGTCTGCCAGAGGGTAATAGTTCAAAAAAAAAAAGAGTGCCTAGGATGAGATGGATCTTTAAGAATGCTTTGAACTTTCTTAAGGCAGCAGAAGCTATAAAGTTCTTCCAAAGAGGGGAGAGGGCAACCAATGATCCTCTGGGCAATGACATTGACCCTCTGGAGCGCTGTCCTATCTGCCACTGGGCAATTGGCAAACCAAACACAGGTGCAGTAAGTTAAAATACTCTCTATGGTGCAGTCTCTTACGATCAACTGTTTAATGATCACAGCTGCAATGGCACTGACTTATGACTGCTTTTCACACCACCATTGCAGCATTCCCATAGTCATGTGATCAAACTTGGGATGCTTGGCAAATGGGTTTATACTTATGTTGGTTGCAGCATCCTGGGAGGGGGTCACGTGACCAAAATTTGGATGCTTGGCAACTGGCATGCATTGATGACGGTTGCAGCATCCCGGTTGCATCACCTTTGGTGACCTTCTGACAAGCAAAGTCGGTGGAGAAGTCAGATTCACTTCACAACCGTGTTACTAAACCATTGCAGTGATTCACTTCACAACAGCGAACAAAAAAAAAGTTGTAAAATGGGGCAAAACTCAGCAAACTGCGGAGGACCACAATAACCCACTGGCTAGGTTACAATTGCATGACAACTCTCCATAAATGTAAATTGTAAGATGAAAAGAAGGACCAGGGGAGACATGATAGCAGCATTCCAATATCTCAGGGGCTTCCACAAAGTAGAGGGAGTCAAGCTATTCTCCAAAGCACCCGAGGGCAGGAGAAGAAGCAATGGGTGGAAACTCATCAAGAGAAGCAACCTAGAACTAAGGAGAAATTCCCCAACAGTGAGAACAATGAATCAGTGGACCAACAAGAAGAGATTAGATAATTTGTCTGAAATGGTATAGGGCAGTGATGGCTAACCTTTTTGCCATCATGTGCCAAAAGCTGGGGGAGTGCGGGGTGGTTGCGTGCATGCATACCCACACCCATAATTCTATGCGCCATGCCCCCCCCCATGAATGCATGTGCGACCCATGTTCCCCCCACTTTTGACACTGTGGGCCCGGTAGGCTTGTTTTTCGCCCCTCCCAGGCTCCAGAGGCTTTCTAGGAGCCTGGGGAGGGCAAAAACAGCCTCTTCCAGACCCTCTGGAGGCTGGAAACAGCCCGTTTGCTGACTTCCGTTGGGCCCAGAAGGCCCAAAAATCAGCTAGCCAACGCACGCATGCATGCTGGAGCTAAGCTAGTGCAACACTCACGTGCCCATCAATATGGCTCCGTGTGCCACCTGTGGCATGTGTGCCATAGGTTCGCCATCACGGGTATAGGGTTTCCTGCTTGAGCAGGGGGTTGGAATAGAAGACCTCCACGGTTCCTTCCCATTCTGTTATTCTGTTGTATGCCACATAATCATCATGCATCCACAGCAGAGACGTAACAAGACCGCACAGTCCTTACATCTCTCTAGACCGCAGAGAAACAAACACACGTTATACTTTTGCAAGGAAGGCATTTCCAACAGAAGGGGTCCCCTAGAATAAGAGGACTTCTCCAAAAAAAAAATCTTTCTTATACTTACCCAATATGAAAACCATTGACTGAAGGGCATGCATAAAGTCTACGAGCAGTTTAATACCATTTCTCTGAAAATAAGACCTAACCAGAAAATAAGCTCTTGCATGATTTTTCAGGATGTTCGTAATATAAGCCCTACCCTAAAAAATAAGCCCCAGTTATGATTATCAAGCAGACAGACGCATTTAGTACTGTATTTTCCTGAAAATAAGACCTAACCCAGAAAATAAGCTCTTGCATGATTTTTCAGGATGTTTGTAATATAAGCCCTACTCCCAAAAATAAGCCCCAGTTAATAATTAATAAATAAATAAATAAATAAATAAATAAATAAATAAATAAATAAATAAATAAAATTTATTTTCATTGCGTATGTATACACAGTATACACATACAACGAAATTTACTTGACACCCAAAGACTAGGTCCCACACACATAATCCCCAACACACTCCCACCCACCACAATTCCCCACCCCTAAAACCACCCAAACATCCACACAACAGGCCAAGTAATACTGTCTAACAGTTCCCTTTAGTTCATGCTTGAGTGCAATTATAGCTCTGGGATAAAAACTATTCAGAAGACGTGTGGTCCGAGTTTTAATTGTTCTGTATCTTCTGCCAAAAGGCAACAGTCCAAAAAGATTTTAAGCAGGATGGGAAGAGTCTCTGAGAATGTTATGCAACTTATGCAAGATTATTAAGCAGACGGAGGCATTTAGTACTGTATTTTCCTGAAAATAAGACCTAACCCAGAAAATAAGCTCTTGTATGATTTTTTAGGATGTTCGTAATATAAGCCCTACCCCCCAAAATAAGCCCCCCTTATGATCATCAAGCAGATGGATGCATTTACTACCGTATTTACCCGAAAATAACACTTAACCCAGAAAATAAGCTCTTGTATGATTTTTCAGGATGTTCGTAATATAAGCTCTACCCTAAAAAATAAGCCCCAATTAAGATCATCAAGCAGATGGAGGCATTTACTACCGTATTTACCTGAAAATAAGATCCACCATATTTACTTGAAAATAAGACATCAGGATGTTCATAATATAAGTCCTAACCCTCCCCAAAATAAGCCCCAGTTATGATCATCAAGCAGATGGATGCATTTACTACCATATTTACCTGAAAATAAGACCCAACAGAAAATAGGAAAACAGGAAAAAATTAATATAAGACCCAGTCTTATTTTCGGGGAAACATAGTAATAATTTTTTTAAAAAAAGAGAAGTGCATTTGCTACAAGCAATCTGGAGCTAATGCTAGTTTCTCTAAGATCAAAGAAAAAAGAAAAAAAGAAAAGGATTTCATTGCAGGTCACCATCAATTACAGTTGGGTTACAGAGAGTGCTAAGCTCTCGATTCCCTGGCCGAGAGGAACAAGAGGAGACAGAAAACTGGTTCTTCGTGAAACAGCACATCCACAACTAGAGTTTTTTTTAATATTACACCAGCTGTTTGCACACCTGACAGTTTGCCAGCTATGTTTTAGCATCAACCTATATCCGGTATGACTGAACAGGGTAGGCGTGTTGAGCTGCCTCCTTTGCAGCTTCTGTTCTCTTTGATCATGAAGCCCTTTGGATATTGCCCTGACTTTGACCTACATCAAAACTTCTAACTTCACATCCTCCTCCAGGTTCTCCATTAGGCAGTTTCAGAAGGCCACAGGCATTCTTGGGATCCTACGGCTGGAGGTCTTCTATCTAGACCAATCCCCAGCCCAAGGCAAGAGTCCTCATTTCATTCCAGACTAATGGCTCCCCAAAACTTTTCTTGAAAACCTCCAGCTATGGATCCACCCACAACTCTTTCACTGATCCAGAAATTCCTCCTTATTTCCAGGTTGGATCTCCCATCTTGAGGAGCTTCCACCCATTACTAGTCTTGCCCTCAGATCAGGAGTCAGCAACCTGAGGCTCTGGAGCTGCATGTGGCTCTTTCACCCCTCTGCTGCAGCTCCGTCACTCGAAATATGCGTCACAACCGCCAACGTGCAAAACCCGATGGCATGCAATTTATTGAGCTTTTCAACCCCCGGTAGGCCAACCATGGATAAATAAATCCAAGAAAAGAAAAGTTTCGGAAGAAAACAGAATTTTTAATTCAACTACATAGGCTAGTTTTGTGGCCGCTCAAGAAATAGTCAGGCACGGGAAGGGTTTTGTGGCTCCCGGTGTTTTCTTTTCTGTGGGAAACAGATCCAAATGGTTCTTTACATGTTTAAGGTGGCAGACCCCTGTCTCAGATAATATGGAAAATAAATCAATCCCCTCTTCCCTGTGACAGCCCCTAAAGTACTGGATGGACGACAGCTATCGTGTCACTCCCAATTCTTCTCTTTATTAGATATACCTAGCTCCTTTTTAGCCGTTCATCGTACAGTTTTTAGCCTCCAAACCTCTCATCGTCTTTGTTGCTCTTCTCTGTAGATTCTCATCAGCAGGAATGTTCAGGCTCCGTATTTCTTATCTTCAACCCTTGCACCCCAAAAACTGAGTACCAGGAATCAAAATGTCACTGTGTAACCAGAAGGAACTGATCACATGTCTCAGGTGAATTTCAAGAGATATAGGAAGCACTGAACGTTTTTCAAAAGAGGAAAACCAAAAAAGGGAACCCAAACAATGGTTTAGTGAGTAATAAAAAAAATACCAGTCCTGGAGAACTTTTGGATGGTTGTGTTCTGATCTAGGGTCCCTTAAAAAGCAGGAAGCAGAGTCTTGGTCCCGGCAAAACCTCTTTTATTTACACGACTGTGAATTCCTTTCATTCACAGTCAGCAAGGCCTGTCCAAAAAGGTTTTCAAAGAAATATTTATCAACACAGACCTTATCTCGCTTGGAAAGTTGCCAGGTAACTAGTTTCCAAATGCAGTACAAGGCAGAACTTGGCACAGTGTCTCTCAGAGTCACAGAACGAATGAATTGTTTTCTGTAAAAGCCCACTCCCTGTTCGCTCCTCTTTTGTTTCCTATGGGAGGGGCCAATCACCTCCAAGGTGTAGCTTTACTCCCAAGTTGACCCTGCTTTCTTAGTTGTTCTTGTCTTCTGGCAGCTCTGTGCATGCACATACTGGGAACAGGCTCCAGCTGTTCCTCTGCCTCACTGCCGTCTAACTCCCTCTGTGCCTCCAATGCAGAATCCTTGTCCGAGCTTTCCCCAGGCCCCAGGACTGGCCCATGTTCCTCCCCAACCTCCTTACTGTTTGACTCTGCTGGCCACTGATGAGCCACAAGAGGCTGAACTTCTTGGTTTGCTGCCATTTCCTTTCATGGGGACCCTTTATCTAACCAATTGTATAGAACTCACTTGTCTAAAGGAGTTACTAAACCACAGCCATTTGCTAAACCAGGGGTCTGCAACCTTAAACACTCAAAGAGACATTTGGAACCATTTCCCACAGAAAAGAAAACACTGGGAGCCACAAAACCTCGGTGGGCATGGCCAACTTGACATCACTCACTTTCACCAGTCACATGACCCCCCCACAGCCACGCCAACCCAGCTGGTCATTAGGGCAGAGAACTGGTTGCTAAAAAACAATGGGAACCACAAAACCCTTTTGACATCCCTCACTCTCTCCCTCTCTCTCCCTCCCCCCCGCTCTCTCTATCTCTCACTCTCTCTCTCCCCCTCTCTCTGTATCTCTCTGTCTCTGCCCCGGCCGCTTCTCCATCCCCCACCATTGCCCTTACCTTCTCAGGCCAGACGAGGAGTGACTGGGAGGGGAGGGTGAACAGTGGGGCCAGCCAGTGGTGAGATCATCCAACAGGGAGCCACAGCAGAGGGCCCAAAGAGCCACATGTGGCTCCGGAGTCGCAGGTTACAGACACCTGCGCTAAACCATGACTAAACACACTTGCCTAGGTTGACACAACAACCCAATATTAAGCAAAGCTTAATATTGTGAATTATGAAAACTGGATGGGCCCTATTCAGAGGCTCTAAAATAGCTATAGTTTAACATAGGTATCTTTCCTGACTTGTAGTTCCTTCCCTTCATGTCTACATCCTGAGGACTTATTATTTATCCTGTCTCATCTGAAAGGAAACAGACGCTGTTTTCGAACTGACTTCATAATGACATAGGCCGTTCTGAGTTTCGAAAGTGAAAAACAACATAAATAAAAATAACATACAAGAAACAGAGATTGGCTTCTCTTGCACAATTTAAATAAATCCATTTTTAACAGTCCTTTGGGTACTGCTGTTATGGGATTCTTCAAAGCCAACACATTTCAGTAGTAATCTGGGTTCCAGACCAATTGAAGCTCCTAGATCCATGATAGCAAATCTGTGGCACCCGGAGCCATATTGGTGGGCACACGAGCTGAGCTCCGATGCACACACATGTGCTGGCCAGCTAATTTCAGGCCTTCTGGGCCAACCAGAAGTCGGGAAACACTGTTTCTGGCCTCCGGAGAGTCTCCGGAGGGGTGAGGAAGGCACGTTTTCCCCTCTACCCAGGCTCCAGGGGCTTTCTAGGAGCCTGGGGAGGGTGAAAATGACCTCCCACACCCCACTCCCCAGAGGCCCTCTGGAGTCTGAAAACGGCCTGTTTCCCGACTTCTGGTGGGACCGGAAGGCCTGTTTTTCACTCTCCCCAGGCCCCAGAGCCTTTCTAGGAGCCTGGGGAGGGTGAAAACGGCCTTCCCCACTCCATTGGAGGCCCTCCAGTGGCCCACCACGCCATCGCGTGCCAAAAGCGGGGGCAGAGTGGGGGGTCATGCGCACAAGCATGGGGGCAGGGCACATAGAATTATGGGTGTGAGCACGCATGCGTGCGACCCCCCTGCACTCTCCTTTCTTTTGGCAAGCAATGGCAAAAAGGTTAGCCATCACTGTCCTAGATCATCTCCAAAGGCTGCCCCAGGAGAAGCATCTTGTAGTAATCCAGCTAGAAGGTAGACAAGTCAGATAAAATTTTTATGGAATTGTTGACTATGTAACCATGATGGCAAACCTATGGCACGCATACCAGACATGGCAGACAGAGCCCTCTCTGTGGGCATGCGCGCAGTTTCATACCGGCCACCTGGTCTTCACATGTGCCGGACTGCTGGAAACCCAAACACCAGCTGGCTGGTGCGCATGCAACCTGACCCAACAAGCCTATAGAACACTGAGTGCTGAAACTGGAATGCGCATTTGTGCATTGGCGTTCCAGAAACCCCAAGACCAGCTGGCCAGTGCACGTGTGTGCACTGGCCATCTGGTCTTCCGGTTTCCGGTGCTCCAGCACGCGTGAAGACCAGCTGTCATGCCGGAAACCCAAACACTAGGTCTTTGGGTTTCCAGCTATGCGTGCGCATTCCGGTTTGGGCACTTTGTGCCGAAAAAGTTCGCCATCACTGCTATATAAAGATCCATCAGCTGGCTATTCCTCAGAAAGCAATATTAATGCATTCCTTGGTGTCTCCGGGTTTCATATTTAGGCTGCAATGTTTTCTTGTATGTTGTTAGACTGTTTTTAATTACCGTTAACTGGCCAGAGCGATAAATTTGGGACGGGCGACTATATGCATTCGATAAATAAAGAAATGCACAAAGACATAAAATAAATGAATACATACATTTGTTTTGGGCAGACGCCTGCTGGTTGGCATTAGGCTCAGGCCAGGGGTGAAATGCTCCCAGTTTGGAGCAGGATGGCCCGAGCGATGGCAAAAATCTCTGCCGCCCCCCTCCCCCCAAAGACGACGATCCCAGCTGAGCCGCGCAATCATCAGAAGCCTTTTTTTTATTTTTAAAAGCATTTTTTCTACAATCTCTTCGGCCGAAAAAATGCTTTTAAAAGTAAAAAAAAAAGCCTCTGATGATCCCGCGGTTCAGCTGGGATCATCAGAGGCTTTTTAAAGCATTTTTTCTACAACCTCTTCAGCCAAAGAGGTTATAGAAAACAATGCTTTTAAAAGCCTCTGACGATCCCAGCTGAGTTGCCTGATCGTCAGAGGCTTTTAAAAGCATCTTTTTCTGCAACCTCTTAAGGTTGTAGAAAAAATGCTTTTAAAAGTAAAAAAAAAGCCTCTAACGATCAGGCAACTCAGCTGGGATCATCAGAGGCTTTTTAAAGCATTTTTTCTACAACCTCTTCGGCCAAAGAGCTTGTAGAAAACAATGCTTTGCTTTTAAATGTAAAAAAAAAGCCTCTGACGATCAGGCAACTCAGCTGGGATCATCAGAGGCTTTTTAAAGCATCTTTTATACAACCTCTTCAGCCAAAGAGCTTGTAGAAAACAATGCTTTTAAAAGCCTCTGACGACCCCAGCTGAGTTGCCTGATCGTCAGAGGCTTTTAAAAGCATTTTTTTCTGTAGAAAAAATGTTTTTAAAAGTAAAAAAAAAAAGAAAGTTGGCCACGCCCACCCAGTCACATTACCCCACCACCACCAAGCCACACCCACAGAACCGGTAGTAACACATCTTACACTGGCTCAGGCACACATCTAAACCCAAGAAGCCAGGGAAATTATTTCGGTGTGCGACTGCAAAGCTGGGAAAGATATCTGACACATCCCATTTTTAATTTTTGCAGGGAATTATGAGCCCTGTTAATTAGATGCCTCATAAAAGCGCTTCCAGGTAGCCATAATGAATGGTATTCCATTTCTCAGTCCATTGTTATTTATAATGTTGCCACATTCGGTCTAACAATTATGAGAAGGCATCAGCAAACATGATGTAATGGAATACAAGTGGGTTTTATTAAAAACCTCCCTTCTTTAATATAGTTATTGTGATAGGGATTATTGTAGGTTGCTTTTGGGGAAATTTTCCCTGCTGCTGTATTTATGAATGACAAAGGATCTCATGCCTGCATGTTGGTCTGAGGCAGGGGTCAGCAATCTGTGGCTCTGGAGCCGCGTGTGGCTCTTTAATCCCTCTGCTGCAGCTCCCTGTCACCAGTCGGCTCCACAATTGATTGGCTTTTCAGTTAGGACAGATAGAGGAAAAAGGACGCCAAGCTAGGAGGAAACTCTATGGTGGGGGAACCGGACTTCTAGTCAGCAGAGGAAAGAGGATGCTGCGCTAGGAGGAGACTCTATGGTGAGTGAACCGGACTTCCAACCAGCTCCAGAATTGAATGGGGGCTTCTGGTTAGGACCTTTGTGGCTCTTTGAGTGTTCAAGGTTGCCGGCCCCTGGTCTAAGGCAAGGGTCTCCAACTTGGCAAATTTAAGACTTACGGACTTCAACTCCCAGAATTTCCCTATCGGCCCCAGCCGGCTGGGGAATTCTGGGAGTTGAAGTCCACAAGTCTTAAAGTCGCCAAGGTTGGAGACCCCTGGTCTAAGGCAAAGCTGTAAGAAAAGTTACTTCCTGGTTATTTCAAGGTCATATCGGGACTAGGTTGACACCTCCTACACCTTAATCCATGGCCCGCGATGGAACCACAATTACCTCTGTTCACGTAGCACACCGAGTCATAACCTAGTTTTCCAACTACAATGCTTGCATTCACAGAGTAGACTATATACCAAGTGAGAGCAAGTTATGATTTAGCCCATTTTGTAAGCCAAGCCAAGAGCATAGGGAGTAACCTCATCTAGCAGGGTGTTCTCGTTTCCTCAGTATTTAGCAAATATAATCCTTGCTGCTGTCAATATATGTAAAACTACATATGGAGTCCAGTGGTGAAATCCAATTTTTTTTTACCGGTATTGAGGTCAGAGGTCAGTTCTTAAGCTCCTTTACCTGACCAGGAACAAAATCACCCAACAGACAATAAATCTATCTACATTTTATTAACTTATCGATGCACACATAGCAAAGAGCTCTTGTAAACTACTTTTCTGAAATCAAGATTCTTCACAGGACTGGCTTATTGCAAACTGAGCCTGAGTAGCGTAGGGGGCTAATGCCTCCTACTAAAGGCAGCAATTAACATCCAGCTGCCTGAAATTCTGCGAGTTCAATCCTAGCCAGGCTCAAGGTTGACTCAGCCTGCCATCCTTTCTAAGGTGGGTAAATTGAGGACCCAGTTTGGGGGGGGCAATAAGCTGACTTTGTATAAATATATACAAAAGTATGAAGGCTATTGCTTAATGCACTGTAAGCCGCCCTGAGTCTCCAGAGAAGGGCGGTATATAAATCAAATAAAAAATAAAATAAATAAAAGAAAAGAAATTGTTGCTTTTATTCCTGACCAGCCCTTATTAGCTTCTTGGAATCTGTTTTTTTTTCCCTAGCAGCTACCAAACTGCCCTCCCCACATCCAGTTCTCAGATTTTGCACTGACATCAGCCTGACTTGTTCTGCCATCTCACCTTTTCCACTTTTCTTCAGGTGAGAAGAAAATTGGTCCATTTGCAACCTTCTGACACCACGTCCGTCTGCCAAGATTGCACTCCTTTCAGCATCTTCAATTGGAGTTGAAGACTCGCTCCAGATGTTCTTTTTACCATCTACGAGTCCTTTCTTTTCCTTTTGGAAAAGTTTTAGCTTATTCAAGGAAGGTTAAATAAAATAAAATCGAAGGGAAGGGAAGGGAAGGGAAGGGAAGGGAAGGGAAGGGAATGGGAATGGGAATGGGAATGGGAATAGAAATAGAAATAGGAATAGGAATAGGAATAGGAATAGGAATAGGAATAGGAATGGAATGGAATGGAATGGAATGGAATGGAATGGAATGGAATGGAATGGAATGGAATGGAATGGAATGGAATGGAATAGGAATAGGAATAGGAATAGGAATAGGAATAGGAATAGAGGGGAGGGGAGGGGAGGGGAGGGGAGGGGAGGGAAGAGGAGAGGAGAGGAGAGGAGAGGAGAGGAGAGGAGAGGAGAGGAGAGGAGAGGAGAGGAGAGGAGAGGAAGGAATAGGAATAGGAATAGGAATAGGAATAGGAATAGGAATAGGAATAGGAATAGGAATAGGAATAGGAATAGAATAGAATAGAATAATAGAATAGAATAGAATAGAATAGAATAGAATAGAATAGAATAGAATAGAATAGAATAGAATAGAATAGAATAGAATAGAATAGAATAGAAAATAGAACAGAACAGAACAGAACAGAACAGAACAGAACAGAACAGAACAGAATAGAATAGAATAGAATAGAATAGAATAGAATAGAATAGAATAGAACTCTTTATTGGCCAAGTGTGATTGGAAACACAAGGAATTTGTCTTTGGTGCATATGTTCTCAGTATACATAAAAGGACTAGCACATATGTGCGAGGGGAACCTTTACCTTTACCTTATAGTGAAAAAGTGTTTATTGTTGCTTTTTCTTTCTTTCTTTTTTAAAGGGGCAGTTTCACCCCCATTGCAAAATAGCTGCTGTTTTTTTGTTGTTGTTTTTTTGGTGTTGTTTTGTTTGTTTTTTATGGGAGAGATGTTTTCTGGTTCGGTTTGGATGGCCAAAAAGAGACGAGGTTTCATGATATAATGATGCTGTTTTCAGCTTTGGGCAGGATCGGCTCCTGGAAATGAGAGGCTGTCTAAAACCCCGAGCAAGCAATGTTGCTCCTTGGAGAAATAGAATAACCCCTGTGGATGATGAAGATGAACAGCTTAATTTTTGCATTTTACACGGCTGGTTTGTAGGCAAAGTTATTGAGCTGGCCGAGGAGTTGATGGGCCACGAATGCCTGTAGTTTGTATTGCAAATGAAGGGAGGGGAATATCTTTTTTTTTACACTTAGGCTGACTAAGCTCCTCATTTCCATCTTTACCGGGAAATATTGATGTGCTTTTATCTCCACCAGCTTATTTCCATTTTTTGTGGGTGGGTGAAAGAAATCGAATGGCTGCAAGGGGGTGCTGAACCTACCACCACAATGGAGCCCCAGATTCCTGTGGCTAAATAGACATTTGCGAAGTGAGTTCTGTCCCATTTTACGACCTTTCTTGACACCATTGTTAAGTGAATCCCTGCAGTTGGTTAAGTTAATAACACGCTTGTTAAGTAAACTCGGCTTCCTCATGGAGACTTTGCTTGTCAGCAGGTCGCAAGAGGGGATCACGTGACAGACATAAACACCCCCGGGGACACTGTGACAGTCGTAAGTATGAACTGGTTGCCAAGCCTCTGAATTTTGATCACATGATCATGGGGGGGGGGGAACACTGCAAAGGTCGTAACTATGAAAAATGGTCATAAGTCACATTTTTTTCAGTGCCTTGATTGTACCCTTGAACAGTCACTAAATGAACTGTTGTAAGTCGAGGATTAACTATGCTAACAGTCAAGGAAAATTGGCGGTAAATAAGAGTCAGTGGAATTCAAGGTGGGCTGGGTTTAGATCGGGGTAAAATCCAGGCGGTTCTGACAGATTCTGAAGAACCGGTAGCGGAAATTTTGAGTAGTTCAGAGAACCGGCAAATACCACCTCTAGCTGGCCCCAGAGTGGGATGGGAATGGGGATTTTGCAATATCTTTCCCCCTGGAGTGGGGCGGGAATGGGGATTTTGCAGTACCTT
This sequence comes from Coluber constrictor foxii, assembly GCA_038048745.1. NCBI lineage: Eukaryota > Metazoa > Chordata > Lepidosauria > Squamata > Colubridae > Coluber > Coluber constrictor. The sequence goes on from CM075973.1 coordinate 9,910,331, forward strand.
CCCTTGCCATGCCCACTAAGCCACGCCCACAGAACCAGTAGTAAAAAAAATAGAATAGAATAGAGAAGAATAGGGTAGGGTAGGGTAGGGTAGGGTAGGGTAGGGTAGGGTAGGGTAGAGTAGAGTAGAGTAGAGTAGAGTAGAGTAGAGTAGAGTAGAGTAGAGTAGAGTAGAATAGAATAGAATAGAATAGAATAGAATAGAATAGAATAGAATAGAATAGAATAGAATAGAATAGAATAGAATAGAATAGAATAGAATTCTTTATTGGCCAAGTGTGATTGGACACACAAGGAATTTGTCTTGCTGCATATGCTCCCAGTGTACATAAAAGAAAAGATACATTCGAAAAGATACATACGGTACAACACATAATGATAGTCATAGAGTACAAATAAGCAATCAAATCATACTAGGAAACAATCAATATAAATCGTAAGGATACAAGAAACAAAGTTACAGTCATGCAGTCATAAGTGGGAGGAGATGGGTGATAGGAATGATGAGAAGATTAATAGTAGTGCAGACTTAGTGAATAGTTTGACAGTGTTAAGGGAATTATTTGTTTAGCAGAGTGATGGCGTTTGGGAAAAAACTGTCCTTGTGTCTAGTTGTTCTGGTGTGCAGTGCTCTATAGCGTCGTTTTGAGGGTAGGAGTTGAAACAATTTATGTCCAGGATGTGAGGGGTCTATAAATATTTTCACAGCCCTCTTTTTGACTCGTGCAATACAAAATTTTGACTCATAAAATACTAAATGCCAAAATATTTTTTTTTAAAAGAACAAAATACATTTTTAAAAAACACAAAAACACATTAAAAAGAAAAAGGGGCTTAAAAAAGGGAAACAAAAACTAACAGATATACACATAACTTCCTCTCAAGTTAAATGCTGATTAATATAATATGGCAACGTTGGGTTCCCAACCTTTGCAAAACAGTTGAAAGAATTTTAAACTATTAAACTACTAAACCTACTACAAACTGTTAGCCGGTTATCTATAAACATTATTAACAAAATAGTTAACAGAAAAAACAAAACCAATAGGTTCCCGTTGATATTCATTATTCTAGTTGTACCAAATGGAACACCTACACAAGTCTGATTAGATATGGCTTCCAAGTTAATGGTATAACACATTCAAAAATACATTCTTTTTTCTAGTTAAGCATTCATTTCTATTAGAAGGAAATTCGTATAGCACAGAAGTCTTTCTTATCAGATTGTAAGAGATGTCCAGGCAGAGCCCGAGGGAAGGGTCAAACACGTCATCAGTCTCGAGTCCCTTCACACCCAAAAGAGATCTAAATCAGTGATGAAATTCTCTTCTTCTCTTCTCTTCTCTTCTCTTCTCTTCTCTTCTCTTCTCTTCTCTTCTCTTCTCTTCTCTTCATTCTGTTCTATTCTATTCTATTCAACTGTGTTACTGACTTAACAACTGCATTTCCTTCAAACCGTAGCAAGGAAATGGGACGAAACTCATTTCACAACTGTCGTGCTTAACAACAGATCGTAAGTTGATTGTTTCCTAGTATGATTTGATTGCTTATTTGTACCCTATGAATACAATTAAGTGCTGTACCACTTGTACATTCTTGACGGATGTATCTTGTCTTTCCTAACTCTAGGGGGCGGTGCTCACCTCCGTTTCAAAGCCAAAGAGCGAGCGCTGTCCGAAGACGTCTCCATGGTCAGCTCATGTGCCCTTCATGACTCAACGCCAAAGGCGCATAGAATGCTGTTCCCTTCCCACCACAGGTGGTTTCTATTTTTTCTACTTTACATGCTTTCGAACTGCTAGGTTGGCAGACGCTGGGCCAAGTAACGGGAGCTCACCCCGTTACGCGGCACTAGGGATTCGAACCGCTGAACTGCCGATCTTTCGATCAACAAGCTCAGCCTCTTAGCCACTGAACCACCATGTCCCTCTTTTCACTATAAAAGATTTTTAAAAAATAAATAAGCCCAAAAAATTAATATACATTGCCTCTCTTTTCAAGAGCTACATTCCATTTTAGGAGCAAAAAACAGGGTGTTTTTGGAAAGGCTACCCTTCAAATCCCTTCCAAAACAAATAATAAATTATGTGTTTGCTCTGACCTTTTGCGGGAGTGAGGGGGAGTTTATAAAACTTTCTCTCTGTTCCTTATTAAACCAGCAATCCTCACTTACTTATTTATTCCACGCTCTCCGGACGCTGTGTTCCCCACTGAATAACTTGAACTTTCAAGAAACAGGAAGTTTGCCTTCTCACAAGGATCAAAAACTACAAACCTTAATTTGGGCAGGGAGAGAGGAATGAGAAAGTGGCCGGGGGGGAGGGAGGGGGGGGAGAGAGAACATAATCAGGATTTGGGAATGATTTCCGGAGTGGAGGGCAACTAGATAGAAAAGGATACTGATGTATACTAGAACAGGGGTCTCCAATCTTGGCAACTTTAAGCCTGGCGGACTTCAACTCCCAGAATTCTCCCAGAAGCCATTAAAAAGCGAAAGTATTTTGGACATGTGATGCAACACCCAGAAAAATGCAGCATCCTTCACTTAATCCTCCAGGGAAAAATTAAAGGCAAATGAGGCCCAGGCAGAAGAAGAACATCATGGCTTCAAAACTTGGAAAGAGTCTGATGGCGCAGTGGACTAAGTGCTGTTAAAGTAGCACTTAGTTGCCAGCTGCCTGCAATGACTGCAAGTTCGAATCTCACCAGGCTCAAGGTTGACTCAGCCTTCCATCCTTCGAGGTAGGTAAAATGAGGACCCGGATTGTGGGGGCAATAAGATGACTTTGTATAAAAAAGAACACCGCTTGGTGGTGGGGGGGCGAAAGCCCTACTAAGCAGGTATATGCAAAAGTATGAAGGCTATTGCTTAATGCATTGTAAGCCACCCTGAGTCTCCGGAGAAGGGCGGCATATAAATTGAACCAATAAATAAATAAATAAATCCTAAGAGAATAATTTGGACAAAACTCAGCAGCCCTTTTTCATGCAGTTGTTGACAAAAATAGGATTGCCAACATGCAAAAATAGGATTGTCCAATGACAGACATGGCACAAGAAGAAGAAGAAGGCTTAAAGTGGCCAAGGTTGGAGACCCCTGTACTAAAACATTCACAGCCCCACCCCCACCCCAAAAAACCAGTTTCTTTGCCAACACCGTAAGGAATGCTATGGTTACCAAACCGAAGTAGTGTTTTTTTCCTCTGCTTGCTTCCTGATAAAAAGCTTCAGCAGAGTCAAACTGGATCGAATGCACTGGGAAAAGAAACAAATAAAAAAAAATTACAGAGAGGAAATGCACGTATGTAGCCCTGAGAAGTGGGGAGCAGAAGGCAGCTGGCAGAGGGAAGTATATATATATATATATCCCTGTTGGTGGGGAGGTAGGAGAAACCCCAAAGAACCCCAAAGAGAGAGACAGAAGGGGGTTTGTGTCTTTAAATCAGCAGTCCCCAACTGGTGGTCCGTGAGAAAATTTTGGTGGTCCATAGAAAAATTATTTACATTTTTTTTATATTGCACTAAATCAGGGGTCCTCAAACTACGGTCCTTGGGCAGGATATGTGCAATGAAGGTTTGTGTTGCTGCAGAGAGTCTCCCCCTTTGGGGTCTTTTTGTGTGGGTTGGAGGGGGCAGAAATTCTGACTTGGAGTCTGCTTCAGCCTCCTGGTGTGAGGCTTTGGGTGAAGGCTGGAGGGAAGCGCCACTGGTGGCGAAGAGCTGAAGGGCCTTGTTCCAGTGGGACTGCATCATGGCCTGGAACTGGCTGACCATCTCAGCCCGCTGAGCCTCCAGATGCTGGTCCCTGGCTTTGCACTCCTGCAGGTATTCCATCTGCTTGGAAAGCCTATGCTCCTAGTCCTCAGTGAGGTGCTTCTGCTGAGCCTCCTTCTCGGTCAGATCCAATTAGAATTGAGCTGTTTTGCCAACTCTTTCTCATGGTAGCTGCTTAGCTCCAACAACTGCTTCCTATTGGGGCCCTAAGGAGCCCGGGTGGGGAGGCGAGGAGTGGCTGGCAGGAGAGGGGTGAGTAGAGGCCGGCGAGGTGCTCCTCGATGTGAGTGACATCGAGTTGGCCACACCCATCCAGTCACATGACTACCTAGCCATGCCCACCCAGCCGGTCATTAGGCAGATCATATTAGTGGTCCGCGGGATTTAAAATTATGAATTTAGTGGTCCTTGAGGTCCGAAAGGTTGGTGACCCCTGCTTTAAACTGTTGTTTTTAAAAAGCCACTGACCAAACCAGGATCAGGAGAAAAGAGAAGCAACGGGAACCATGACGTTTGAAAAGGAGTGTCTTGTAAGAAGACAGATAATTTTATATGAAGCTGTCCTCTCCTCCGCTTCGTCTTTCGTAGGCTTATTTCAACTTCTCGAATATTCATGGTTTGCTGGTTAAGGTGACCCACTGTTCTTCCTTACAGCCCTTCGCATCCAAACATTGAGGGAACAACACTGTATAGGAAGAAAAAAAAAACCCAGGAAAATAAAAAAAAACAAGGCCTTTTTGATGGCCTCAGCTGGCAATAGTGGAGAGAAGCGGAAGGCAGAGAGCGGCCCTTTAGAAATCTTGTTTTCAAGGGCAGCGGAGAAATTTTTTGAAAAGAATAACATATAAACTGAATTATGTTCTATTTTATAAAGGGGGCCCAGACTCCAACATCCAAATGGATGAAAAAACATTCATGGAAAACTCCACGAGATGTAAAGTACTAGTATTCAAAGCAGGAAAAGTGGAGCCTTGTTCAGTCCAAATGCAAATGGACTTTGCAAAGCAATATAATTTTTCTTGTTTTATTTTTTGAAGTAGGGGGGTATAATTATCATCTTTCAGGGATGAGCACCTTGCAGTTATCCAAATTCCGAGGTATTTTATTTTCTTGACAACCTGTAACCCCAGCATTCCTTCTATCTCCTGTTTCTGTGTCTCAGTTACATTCTTAGTTAATATTTTAGTTTTGGTTTTATTCAATTTAAAACCTGCCACTACTCCATATTTGTCCAATTCCTCGAATACTTTTGGACCAGATTCTAATGGATCTTCTAATATTAAGGCCACTTTGTCTGCAAATGCTTGTGTTTTATAAACCTCCTTCCTAATCTTTAGGCCTTTGATCTCCTCGTTTTTCCTAATTTTTCATAACAAGACTTTGCAAAGCAATATAATTTTTCTTTACCCCATAACCCAATGATGGCTAACCTTTTCCAGACCGAGTGCCCAGATGCCCGACTCCAAAAATGCAATGGACATGCAGTCCCGTACATGTGCCCCCATATATGCCCTGCCCCCCACACATGCCCCACTCCTGCGCATGCATGTCCCCCCCCACATACACACACTGCCCCCCCCAGTGCATACGCACGCAGCCCCCCACATGTGCCCAGCTCTCGCACGGCCACGGCCCTAGTGGTGGGTTTCAGCAGGTTCTCACCAGTTCTGGAAAACCGTAGTGGAAATTTTGAGTCGTTCAGAGAACCGGTAGTAAAAATTCTGACTGGCCCCGCCTTCATCTATTCTCTGCCTCCCAAGTCCCAGCTGATCGGGAGGAAATGAGGATTTTGCAGTCACCTTCCCCTGGATTGGGATGGGAATGGAGATTTTACAGTATCCTCCCCCTGGAGTGGGGAGGGAATGGAGATTTTACAGTATCCTTCCCCTGCCATGCCCACTAAGCCATGCCACCCCCACCAAGCCATGTCACCCCCACCAAGCCACCCCCACAGAACTGGTAGTAAAAAATTTTGAACCCCACCACTGCACGGCCCCCGCATGTGAGTGCACCCCCACCGCACGTCCCCTCCCCCACCCCCACCACTGCGTATGAATGGTAGTGACCCAAAGGCCAGCTGGCCGGTGGGAGGCGCACAAGCATGCATGGCAGAGCTCAACGGGGGCAATGGCTCATGTGCCCACAGAGAGGGTGCTGCATGCCACCTCTGGCACCATGCCATAGGTTTGCCATCACAGCCATGACCTGAAAGAACCATGGTTTGACTAAATCATGCTTATAATTAAAAGAGCCTTTGTGGTACAGCAGACTAAAGTGCTGTTAAATAGCACCAGCTGTCTGCAAGTTCGAATCTCACTAGGCTCAAGGTTGACTCAGCTTTCCATCCTTCTGTATTTACCTGCTTAGTAGGGTTTTTGCCTGACCCCTAAGCGGTGTTCTTTTTTATACAAAGTCAGCTTATTGCCCCCACAATCCGGGTCCTCATTTTACCTACCTTAGACATTAATACATCCGCCTAATATGCAAGCAGCTTGGGTTCGAATCCCAGAAGTGTATGGCTAGCTGACGAGAGCTAAATAGCTTAAAACAAATCTATACTAGTCTCCCTTTATTTCTTTGTCGGTAAATATAAATTTAACTCTTATGAAGCATCTAAAGACGCAATGCAGTCAGACATCCACAGTACTGTAATCTTTAAAATATCCAGGATAATAGCAATTAAAAAAATGTTTTAAATGACTTTTAAATATAGTACAACTAGCATTACAATTTACTACACCAACCGTCTAGTATCTCTCATAGAATCCAGAGCTCTGGTTCGTTTATTGCTGCGAGAATCTCGCGTTTAATATTGCCGACAGCCAGCCGATAAATTCACACCAGCAGGTTCAGGGAACTTTTATTAATCAACAACTCAGTTACATGAATGCAGCACAAAATACATCACGTAGAAGACCTTTGAAAGGTACCCTTGTCGTGGTTAAGAAAACTCACCGGCAGGTAGGGGGAAAAAAAAAAAGGAACCCCATCCCAATCCATCATTCAATTGAATTAAGTCTGCACACTTTCTTTAAAGCCGTGGCATAAATAGGGCTTACTGACAACACACAACTGGCAGATTCCCAGCAACGCAATTGACAAAGCACAAAACATGCTGTTTAAGCTAAAAAGCCAACAGCCCCCAGAGCAGAGCATCATGTGAATTCACCCTCTGCTCAAGGACAGGGGGTAGGGGGGGTGGGGGAAGGGATGTGGGCTGGAGACACATTACATTAGCAACCCTCGGCTTCCTCCCATCAGATGGGATCTGACCTCTTTCCCTTTGGCTGGACGGGAGCCCAAAACGGAGCCTGCTGAAACAAGGGAGAAAGAGACTCCCAACATCCTGGGCAAGAGTCACAAATTCATTCCATCTAGCCAGCAGATCAAACACGAGTCTCAGAACAAACTTCGATTCTCAGACTGTCTAGATGACAACAAGGCTATCCAAACTTGGCCGACTTTAAGATCTGTTGGACTTCAACTCCCAGAATGCTGGCTGGTGAGTTGCAGGAGTTGAAGTCCACAAAGTCTTAAAAAGTTTTGCCAAGGTTGGATAAGCCCCCTGCTCTAGAAGAAATCAGACACCCAACATCTGGCAGGACATCCATGGTGCACACTTAACTGAAAAACACCTTTAGCCAACTCAGCTCCTTCACCCACCCACCCCCAGGGGAAACTTCGGTGCCCATAATTCCCTGCCCCTTTGGGCAAAAGATGGACAATTATGGGCCCCGGAGTCTATTATACGTAGGCAGGCAGAGAATGGCGATCCAGTTCAAGCCAGCACATCTTAAACCAAGTGCTGGAAAAGGCCAGAGGAGGGGAAGAGAGAGAGAGGGAGGGTGGGAGAGGAAGGGAGGGAGGAAGAGAGGGAGGGAGGGAGGGAAGGGGGAGAGAGTGTGTGTTTTAGAATAGAATAGAATAGAATAGAATAGAATAGAATAGAA
>CM075973.1:9920553-10110553 GCA_038048745.1 Coluber constrictor foxii
TGACAAGATGGAAATAGATCTATACCAGTCTCCCTCTTAAATTCAAACAGTTAACATAATAGCTGCTGGAATGTTTAGGAAGGCCTAAAAGCTAGTGAATGGAGATTTCACTGAAAATTAGGCCATGAAACATCTTGATATAGTTAGGAAAAACCTGGTCTACCCCAACATATGGGAGGGGGCATTTAACATGCAGGAAGCCCAAGTAAGGCTATGGCTAGCTGATGAAAGCTAAAAAGCTTGAAATAGATCTATACTAGTCTCCCTTTATTTTTTTATCAGCAAAATATAAATTTTATATATATGTATGTGTATGTATGCGTGTGTATGTATGTAAGTCTTTGGTTATTCGGGTTTTCTCCCACATAAAATTGGAAGTGTCTTGCCTTGCAGGGACACTTTTCTCCCAATTTTACGTGGGAGAAAACCCGAATAACCAAAGACCTACATACAAACACCCGCGAAAACCTCAGAAAACATATATATGTATGTATATATATGTAATCTATTATGTCTATCTCATCTCTCATATACATAGATCTATCTATCTACCTAATATCTATGTATCTATCTATCCATCTAATATCTATCTAATATATATATATAGATATAGATCTCTCTCACATATGTAAACTATTATGTCTATTTCATCTCTCATCCCTCTTTTTCTACTTGCAATTTTTACCTGCTTTCGAACTGCTAGGTTGGCAGAAGCTGGGACAAGTCACGGGAGTTCACCCCGTTATGCAGCACTAGGGATTCGAACCGCTGAACTGCCAACCTTTCGATCGACAAGCTCAGCGTCTTAACCACTGAGCCACCGCTGTCCCTAAGCCACAGTAGTCCTTAAGAATCCAGTAGTCCTGCTAAAAATGTTGCTTTGCTTGAGTTTACAAACCCTGAAAAGACAACGTTGCAACTCAGCTGAATGCAACTGTTTCATACTGTCACAATGTGTTGGCAATACACATTTGTGCAAAATGCTAGACTCGAGCATAGAGTGACCTTGGGAAAGGATGTCTCCACAAGAAGTGGAAGAAATGAACCTCCCTGAGGCCACAATTCCGTCTTCTTTGGATGACAACTCTACTGCAGACTCACAAGTTGCGTGCAGTGGCCCTCTCTGTAAAAATATAGGTAGTCCTGAATTTATGGCAACCGGGAACAGAAGTTCCACTGCCAAGCAAGGTGATTCTTAAGTGAGTCATGCCCAATTTTTACATGGTTGTTAAGCAAATCACTGAAGTTGTTAAGCGAATCACCTGGTCATTAAGCAAATCTGGCTTTCCCCATTGACTTGCTTGTCCGAAGAAGTCCCTTTCTCAAGCCTAGGAAGAAGGGCAACAGCAAACCATTTCTGAAAAACCTTGCCAAGAAAAACTGCAGGGATTGGTCCAGGCAATCACTTGGAATCAACACTCATACATTCTTTTTTATTATTATTTGATTCCTGGCTTGATGTGAAATTTATTTATTTATTTATAATGCAACTTATATGCCTGTCTCCAAGGATTCAGGGCAGCTCACAACGGTAAAGATGCACAGTTCCTCATTAAAAACAATATAAAATTAAAATTCCAATTCAAAACAATTTAAAATTCATTAAGAAACCCGCCATCAGTCCAGGCTATGGAACAGCCAGGTCTTCAAATCGCGGCGGAACGAGCGAAGGTCAGGGGCCATCCGGAGCTCCAAAGGAAGTTGGTTCCAGAGGGTGGGTGCGCCCACAGCGAAAGATCTCCCCCTGGGGGGTCACCAGCCAACACTGTCTGGCCGACGGCACCCTGAGGAGCCCTGTCTGTGTGAAAGCACCGGGCGATTGGGAATTGTTGCTGGCTGCAGGGGGTCCGACAAATATCCTGGGCCTAGACCATGAAGGACTTTGTAGGTAATAACCAGCACCTTGAACCTCACCTGAAGGGCAACCGGTAACTAATGCAGGTCGCGCAGAAGGGGTGTAACATGGGGGAGTTGGGATGATGCTCCCATCACAACCCGCATGGCCGCATTCTGCACCAGCTGAAGCCTTCGAGTGGTTTTCAAGGGCAACCCTAGGTAGAGAGCATTGCAGTAGTCAAGACAGGAGGTGACCAGCGCATGTGTAACAGTGCGTAGGGCATCTTGGTCCAAGTAAGGGTGCAACTGGCACACAAGGTGGACCTGGGAAAATGCTCCCCTGGTCACCTATGAACTTAATGAGTTGTGGCCATTATTCATGGTTTAAACTGCACTTAGCTGAAGCTCAGATGCAGTTGCCACTGGATAAAAAAAATCATTTGCCATTCAACTAGTTGGTCAACATTCTGAATCAGATTATATAACCACGATCGGCTGGGAACTGTGACATCACAGCGCTGTGTCATCACGCCAACAACACAACACACCCAACTTCATCGTGACTTCTACTCAACACCTGTGATTAGCAACCACTTGATGTGGCTTGATCTGAAATACAGATCTAATGACTTCTCCTGACCATCATTCATGGGTTAATCTGAATTTAGCTGAAGCTTAGATGCAGTTGCCACGGATGTAACAACATTGGACAGTTTTTGCCCAGAGTTGCAAACATGAAGATACACCAACAGAAGATAAAATTATCATTAAAATTATGGAATGCGCAGAAATGGACAAACTTATGAAAGAAATGCAGAAAAAAGAAGAAACAGATTATTACCTAGTATGGCAAAAATGGTATGACTGGTTGGAGAAAAAGCAAGGAAAATAAAAATAGGGACACAAAAAAGGAGATAAAATATATAGATAAAAATTGAGTACCAATTAAGAAAAATAATAAATTAAAGAGAGAGTTTAAGATGCTATTTTGCTTGTAAATGTGTAGAGATATAGATAAGAATATGAATATAGTTTACCAATGTGAATATTCAAACAAAAAAGGAGTCATAAGACTCGATTTATATTTACTCGTTATGTATGTTGTATTATTGTATTTATGTTTGTTTTTTCTTTTTACCCAATAAAAAAAATTATTTAAAAAAAAGAAAGAAAAATCATTTGCCGCTCAACCAGTCGGTTAAAATTCTAAATCGGATTATATAACCACCATCGGTTGGAAGCTGCGACATCACAGCGCTGTGTCATCACACCAACAACACAACACACCCAACTTCATTGTGACTTCTACCCAACACCTATTATTAGCAACCACGCCCCGCTTATTAGCAACACACGTTGGACAGAAGGGAGGGTTCACATCGCCAATTTCCTGGATTATCCCGGGAATCAACAATGAGAGTGAAAGGTAAATATTAGTTCAGGATATGGTTTCTATTCACCAGGATTCGTTGAATAAACTACGGGTGAGCGAACGTATGCAGGATAACTGTTAATAACATGCTTTACAAGCCTGGGAGGCTATGTTCAAACTCTGCATCATAAACTAATCAGGTTGAGTTTGTAGAACGTTCGGCTCACACGTGTTTGACTGGTCTGTGGTTTATGGTCTAGGCAAAGCGTCTCCCATCTGGATAATTATGCATCAGTTTGCGCAGTGTAGAGAGTTTGTTCAAGAAAAGGAAATGGAAAGATAGGTCAAGTGTAGGATCGTTGGGGTGAGTCACAGGAAGCATCCGTACAGTGCCTCTGATTTAATGGGTTCATTAGGACAATCTTTGTGCGTTAGGAATAGAATAGAATAGAATAGAATAGAATAGAATAGAATAGAATAGAATAGAATAGAATAGAATAGAATAGAATAGAATAGAACGGAACAGGAGAGTAGAGTAGAGTAGAGTAGAGTAGAGTAGAATAGAATAGAATAGAATAGAATAGAATAGAATAGAATAGAATAGAATAGAATAGAATAGAATAGAATAGAATAGAATAGAACGGAACAGGAGAGTAGAGTAGAGTAGAGTAGAGTAGAGTAGAGTAGAGTAGAGTAGAATAGAATAGAATAGAATAGAATAGAATAGAATAGAATAGAATAGAATAGAATAGAATAGAATAGAATTAGAGAAGAGGAGCGTGATTTCCCATCCAGGTGCTATCCTTGGTCTTACTAGCCTTTTAACTATATTTCATTCCTATCTTCTGACAAGCCAGGGGGCCCCTTAGAGTATCAAAGGATTTTAAGCTGAGCTTGTACTTTCTCTAACCGGATGCATATCCTGCTTTCAGAATATAGTTGCTTTTAGAATATAGTGAATAGAAAGTTATCCAGTGGTCATCTAGCAGCTCCCACTTTATCTGCACCATGGGGGGGGCGTTTTTGCCCTCCCCGGGCTCCTGGGGCTTTTCTCAAGCATCCGGGAGGGTGAAAATGGCCTCCCCAGGCTCCAGAGGCCCTCTGGAGGCTGAAAACAGCCCCATTTCTGGCCTTCCTGAACTTTACCTGCATTCAAAAAGGGCCACGTGGGGACTCCTGGGAGGGGAAGGGAGGGGTGGGGTGGGGTGGGCGGGGCCAGCCAGGAGTGGGATTTAGGGGTTCTCCGAACTGCACAGAATCTTAGCTAGAGGTTCTCCCGAACCTCTGCAAACACCCAGCAGCCCATTCCTGGTCCTTTCAGTGCCGTTGTAACTTTGAACCTTCACTAAATGAACTGTTGTAAATCGAGGACTAGCTGTACAGAGCACCCAGAAGAAAAAAGGCAGGAAGGAAAGGAAACGCCCCCTTTACGCCCACAGCAACCAATCACAGTGCAGATTTCCTTGTGCAAGAGCCTGCATTCTCCAACCTATCAACCAGGGGTGAAATCCAACATTTTTCCCTACCGGTTCTGTGGACGTGGCTTGGTGGGCGTGGCAGGGGAAGGATATTGTAAAATCTCCATTCCCACCCCACTCCAGGGGAAGGATACTGCAAAATCCTCATTCCCTCCCCTACTCCTGGGGGAAGGATACTGCAAAATCCCCATTCCCTCCCCCACTCCTGGGGGAAGGATATTGTAAAATCTCCATTCCTTCCCCATTCCAGGGAAAGGATACTGTAAAATCTCCATCCCCCCCTCCAGAGGGAGGATACTGTAAAATCTCCATTCCCTCCCCACTCCAAGGGAAGGATACTGCAGAATCCCCATTCGCTCCCCACTCCAGGGGAAGAATATTGCAAAATTTCCATTCCCTCCCCACTCCTGGGGAAGGATACTGCAAAATCCCCATTCCCTCCCCACTCCAGAGGAAGGATATTGCAAAAACTCCATTCCCACCCCAGTCTGCGGCCAGCCAGAGGTGGCATTTGTCAGTTCTTCAAACTACTCAAGATTTCTACTACCAGTTCTCCAGAACCTGTTAGAACCTGCTGGATTTTACCCCCGGTTTACACCCAGAATTCAGTCCCTGGCTGAAAAGGATTAAGGTTATAATTGCGAAAGACATTTAATAACAACTGTTACACTTCCAGAGTTCAGGCTTTACACGGTTTCAATATTGAGCAACACCACTTTAATTTGTTTATCCATTTATTTTGGGATTCATAATCTGCTTCTCCGTTCAGCCATTTCTCAAAGGAGAGGGCGATGTTTTCGAAAGCAGGAACAACATTAAAGGAAATGACAAAAGAACGCAGCCGTGATATCTCAAGGGCCAAGGAAATAATACAAACCTCCATCACATTTGAAATTCATGTTTATACACACACACACACACACACACACATTTTCCCTTGTCCAGAACTTTAAACTGGATGCAATGGATCTATTTTGTTCTTCGGTTTATTTTTTGCTACAGGCTGTTTTAATCTCTACTCACAAGAACTACTTAACGATCCGTCTTCCTGAAAAACTGGAGTATAACATGGTAAAAAAAAAAAAACAACCAACCCAGTTTGAATGTGGAATCATTAATCCTAAGAATGAATTAAAAATGAATTGATGAAAGATGAGCTGCCCAAACTGTGAACTAGAAAGTTTTTCCCGTCATTCTCAGGCTTAATTGAGAAGACAAGGATGCCCATTTTACAGGTTGTGACATTTTAAACCCTATAATGGGCTAAACTCCAGCCTTAAACCTCCCGAAAGAAAGGATTGTAATCCATTTGTTTTCAACTCACAACTGCTTCGTGATCAGCAGTCTGTCATGAATTTTTTTTTTAAATTAGATTTATATGCCGCCCTTCTCTGGAGACTCAGGGCGGCTTACAATGCATTAAGCAATAGCCTTCATACTTTTGTATATTTTATACAAAGTCAGCTTATTGCCCCCACAAACTGGGTCCATATTTTACCTACCTTAGAAAGGGTGGAAGGCTGAGTCAACCTTGAGCCTGGTGAGATTCGAACTTGCAATAATTGCAGACAGCTGAATGTTAATAACAGGCTTTTAGTCTGTTGAGCTATCCAGACTCCACATGAAATGGTGGATGTTGCACACCTGGGAAACGCAGAAGTTGGTCACTTAAGAATTCTTCCTGCCGTAATATCAAGATCAAGGGAGGTACTAATACCACTCTATAAAGCCTTAGTAAGACCACACCTAGAATACTGCATCCAGTTTTGGTCACCACACGATAAAAGAAGATGTTGAGACTCTAGAAAGAGTGCAGAGGAGAGCAACCAGGATGATTAGAGTTCTGATCTAGGCTTCCTTAAAAAGCAGGAAACAGAGTCTCTTGGTCCTGGCAAAATCCTTTTACTTTGTGAATTACTTTCATTCACAGTCAGCAAAGCCTGTCCAAGCAGCCTTTCAGAGGAATATTTATCAATACAGAACTTATCTCGCTTGGAAAGCTGCCAGGTAACTAGTTTCCAAATGCAGTGCAAGGCAAAACTTGGCACAGAGTCTCTGGGATGCACCGACAGATCTTCCCACACTTGAAACGAATGAACGATCGTATTGCTTCCTGCAAAAGCCCACTCCCCGTTCACTCCTCTTTTATTTTCTATGAGAGGGGCCAGTCAACTCCAAGGTGTGGCTTTACTCCCAAGTCGACCCTGCTTTCTTAATTGTTCTTGTCTTCTGTAGCTCTGCTCATGTGCACACTGAGAACAGGCTCCAACTGTTCCTCTGTCAAACTGCTGTCTAGCTCCTTCTTTGCCTCAGATGCAGAGCCCTCGTCCCAGCTTTCCCCAATCCACAGGACTGGCCCAAGTTCCTCCCCAACTTTCTCACTGTTTGACACTGCTGCCAGTTCTGCTGGCCACCGGTGGGCCACTACAATTAGGGGACTGGAGACTAAAACATACAATGAACGGTTGCAGGAGCTGGGCATGGCTAGTCTAGTGACGAGAAGGACCAGGGGACACATGATAGCAGTCTTCTAATATTTGAGAGGCTGCCACAGAGACCAGGGGCTCAAGCTCTTTTCCAAAGCACCTGAAGGCCAGACAAGGAATCATGGATGGAAGCTGAACAAGGAGAAATTCAACCTGGAAATAAGGAGAAATTTTCTGACAGGGAGAGCCATCAATCCATGGAACAGAAGTTGCCTTCAGAAGTTGTGGGAGCTTCATCACTGGAGGCTTTCAAGAAGAGACTGGACTGTCATCTGTCAGAAATAGTCTAGGGCCTCCTGCTTGGGTGGGGTGTTGGATTAGATGACCTACAAGGTCCCTTCCAACTCTATTAATCTGTTATCAGCTGCGATCACAGGGTGACTAATTTAATGACCAACATGACTTCAACCATAATTCCAGCTCAATTATGGTCATACGTTGAGGTCTTCTTGTAGAGTACTTGGAGAGGGGTCCTCCAAGAAGGTCAGCATTTCCAATGCCATCCACAATTTATTTTTATTTATTTTAGCAGAAGCTAATTATATCACAGAGACTTGGAAGGGTTTATAGCTGTCCTTAACTCTAAAGCAGGGGTCTCCAATCTGCTGGCTGAGGAATTCTGGGAGTTGAAGTCCACGAGTCGTAAAGTTGCCAAGGTTGGAGACCCCTGTTCTAAAGGACAGTTCTGACTTCTGTGGTACAAAGCAAAATTTAAGGAGAAGTTCAAGGTCAGGGAAAAGGCAGCACAATTCGTTGAAGGACAAACTGGTCAGATATCAGATTATTCTCTATCATTTTAGGGTGGGCTCAGAGAGGGCTGTGAAGTACTGTGAAGCAGTATAGAAGTCTAAGAGCTATTGCTAAGTAGGAAGGAAGGAAGGAAGGAAGGAAGGAAGGAAGGAAGGAAGGAAGGAAGGAAGGAAGGAAGGAAGGAAGGAAGGAGCGAGCTGGGAAGGGAGGGAGGAGCTGGGGAGGGAGGGAGGGAGGGAGGGAGGGAGGGAGGGAGGAAGGAAGGAAGGAAGGAAGGAAGGAAGGAAGGAAGGAAGGAAGGAAGGAAGGAAGGAGCTGGGGAGGGAGGGAGGAAGGAAGGAAGGAGCTGGGGAGAGAGGAAGGAAGGAAAGGAAAGGAAAGGAAAGGAAAGGAAAGGAAAGGAAAGGAAAGGAAAGGAAAGGAAGGAAGGAAGGAAGGAAGGAAGGAAGGAAGGAAGGAAGGAAGGAAGGAAGGAAGGAAGGAAGGAAGGAAGGAGCAAGCTGGGGAGGGAGGGAGGAAGGAAGGAAGGAAAGGAAAGAAAGAAGAAACAAAGGGAGGGAGGAAGGAGCTAGGGAGGGAGGGAAGGACCTGGGGAGGGAGAGAGGAAGGAAGGAAAGGAAAGAAGGAAGGAAGGAGCTAGGGAGGGAGGGAGGAAGGAAGGGCCGTGGTGGTGCAGGGATTAGAATGCAGCATTGCAGGCTAACTCTGCCCACAGCCCGGAGTTCGATCCTGATGTGGCTCAAGGTTGACTCGGCCTTCCATCATTCCAAGGTCTATAAAATGAGGAGGGCAAGATGCCGACTCCTAAACCAGTTAGAGAGGGCTGTAAATTACTATGAAGTGGTACATGAGTCTGAGGGCTACTGCTATTGCTACAATGCCTCTGAACGGAGACCTTGATGATTGCTACCTTGGCCAAAGGCACTGAAGGTAACATTTAAGGGTTTTCACCCCCCCCCTCCCCCATCCTCCCCAAGGGAACATAGAATTGCTGCAAAACTCGCCGCTGTGTAATCTTGGCTTCATTGGGATGCCGGTTTCAGCACCGCAGAGCAAGCTGTCTGAATTTAGAGTTAGTGTTTCAATTAAGAAGCCATCTAAAGAGTCAACACATCTTATAGCACGTGATAAAAATAGCACAGATCAAAGAGTTGGCACCAAAGAACTGACATGTTCGGCCTGCGGCTGTGTCCTTTTGTTAAGCTCCGGGATTTCACGATTTAATTCTTTTATCAGTCAGTTTGGCTGGGTGTCTGGAATGATGTGCCTGCCCACTCTTTGCTGCCTAGGAGAATGACATTTTACTACAGCCAGCCTACAATACAGTTTTCCGCACAATAGGGTCTCATCCAGTGGTGAAATTCTTTTTTTTTTTTACTACCGGTTTGGTGGGCGTGGCTTGGTGGGTGTGGATGGGGAAGGATACTGCAAAATCTCCATTCCCACCCCACTCTGGGGGGAAGGATATTGTAAAATCTCCATTCCCACTCCACTCCAGGGGAAGGATACTGCAAAATCTCTATTCCCACCCGACTCCTGGGGGAAGGATATTGCAAAATCTCCATTCCCACCCCATTCCAGGGGAAGGATACTGCAAAATCTCTATTCCCACCCGACTCCTGGGGGAAGGATATTGCAAAATCTCCATTCCCACCCTGCTCCTGGGGAAGGATACTGCAAAATCTCCATTCCCATCCCACTCCAGGGGAAGGATACTGCAAAATCTCCATTCCCACCCCACTCCAGGAGAAGGATATTGCAGAATCTCCATTCCCACCCCACTCCAGGGGAAGGATACTGCAAAATCCCCATTCCCACCCCACTCCAGGGGAAGAATACTGCAGAACCCCCATTTCATCCCCACTCCAGGGGAAGGATATTGCAAAATCTCCATTCCCACCCCACTCCGGGGTCAGTCAGAGGTGATATTTGCCAGTTCTCTGAACTACTCAAAATTTCCGCTACCAGTTTCCCAGAACCTGTCAGAACCTGCTGGATTTCACCCCTGGTCTCATCTCCACCCAAACAGAGACACAAAGACGATTGCTATCTTTTTAAATCAAGTCCGTTGCTTTTTAAAACAGTTTTATCTGCCTATTATTACCACAACTCTTTTTTTCCACGCATTGTAACACCCATAAAGAAGATTTATTTCTTGCTCGCTTAGCAACCTGAAATGGAGAATACTGAACGTGCACATTATACTAAGTATGGCTTAAAGGTAGTTCGTGAATTAAGCCACAATTGACTAGGCTTTTGCAACCTGCTACGCCATAAACCATGGGTTATAAGCCACAACTAGCGTTCCTTTACTCAGAAGGTAAAACCAGCAGCTGATATTTAAAATTGAGAGTTGTGTATTGTAAATAATAAATGTTATGATGCTTTTAATGGCATAAATGAAGCTGGAGGACTGACTAAGCAAATCAAAAGGCCATAAGCTCTTGAAAGGGGAAAAATCCACCATCTCTTATACTAAAGTAGAAGCGGATAGATGACCGCTGGATAACTTTATATATTCACTATATTCTAAAAGATATTCTAAAAGCAACTATATTCTGAAGGCAGGAAATACCACCAGCTAGAGAAAATACAACGTCAGCATGAACTCCCTTGATACTCTAAGTGACCCTCTAACTTGTCAGAAGAAAAGGGAGCATCCTCATGAAACATAGTCAAGGGTGATTAGGCCAGAGAATAGCACCTGGACAGGAAGCAAATATCCAAAGAAGAATTTGTACTTTAGCCAGTTACAGAAGAATAATGATTGTTTGGCAAGGATGAGGTAAAATCTTAGTAATTAAGAGATGTCAATTAAAAATAACAAATGTATGTTAACCATGTATGGAAAGTTGCTGTGTTAGCAGAATCCTTTGTTTAGGAAAGTATATAAGTGTTATACAAGCATGGAGACGTTACTCAGAGCCAAGATTGGCAAACATGGCTTTTGAGTCTTTGCGCAAATAAACTCTCTCTCTGACTGACCCAGGAATGTTGCTTGGTCACTTCATTCCATAACAATTCAAGCAATCCCAGCTAGGACACAGCAGACAATGATGGCTTGCAGTTTATATGCTGAAGCCATAGTCAATTTATAGTTCCTGTCCTAGATTTTGGTCTTAACTACCCTCCCTATAGCTTAGTCAACAAACTATGATTAAACAAGTCAGGGCTTAGAGCAGGAAGCACACACCCCAAAAAATTGAGATGACCATCACATTCGAAATAAGGCAAAGTTATAAAGAAGCAGGAATTGCAGGAACCATCTGTGGACACATGCATCTTTTTACTGAAATCTTTATTTATAATCCCGTTCAAGATTACTCCTGCCTTTGGAGCTTGATGGATTGAAAATTAGTAATTATGTGAGATAGAATCCCTGCTCTGCTCGTAATTCTTTGATGCCTGTTTTAGGCACCTTGTTTAAATGTGTTCATTCCCTTGGATTTATAATAGCTGCGTACACCGCACGCTCATTCTGCCTGCAATTGCTTGCTGCTTTATTGTTTTGTGATCGCTCGTCTACTGCGGCTTTTTTATGGAGACCGCTGTTTGCCGAAAATTTAAAGCCGTTCTCCTAATTGCTGTTAGATTTCTACCTTTCCTGCACCACCTTTGATGCTTTAACTGGAGGGGTGGGGGGAAAGCCCCTAGAACCGTGATGGCGAGCCAGGTGGCACGCATAGCCATATCAGTGGGCATGCTAGTTCAGCTCTTGCACACATGCGTGCTCTGGCTAGCTGATTTTCAGGTCTTCTGGGCCCACCAGAAGTAGGGAAACAGGCTGTTTCCTGCCTCCAGAGGGCCTGGGGGGGTGGGGAGGGCCCGTTTTTCTTTCTCACCTGGCTCCAGGGCCTCTCTAGGAGTCTGGGGAGGGTGAAAACAGCCTTCCCCACCCCACCCCACCCCCAGAGGTCCTCCGGAGTCCGAAAATGGCCCGTTTGACAACTTCCGGTGGGACTGGAAGTTGTCAAATGGGCCATTTTCGGACTCCGGAGGACCTCCGGGGGCAGGGGGGAGGCTGTTTTCTCCATCCCCATACTCCTAGAGAGGCCCTGGAGGCTGTGGACAGCAAAAAATGGGCCTTCCAGTCCGACTGGAAGTTGTTAAACGAGCCGTTTCCGGCCTCTGGAGGACCTCCAGGGTTGTGGGGAAGGCTGTTTTTGCCCTCCCCAGAATCCTAGAGAGGCTCTGGGGCCAAGTAAAAAAGAAAAATGGGGCTATCGGGCCGTCACGTGCCAGGAGCGGGGGAAGGGGGGGTCATGTGTGCATGCGTGGGGGCAGGGTGTATAGAATTATGGGTGTGGGCACCTGTCTGCATGACCCCCCTGCACCCCCCATCCTGGCACGCGATGGCAAAAAGGCCATGGCGTAGAACCATGATGGCGAACCTATGGCACGTGATGGGCACACAAGTGTTGCCCGAGCTCAGCTCCGGCATGCATGCGTGCGCTGACCAGCTGATTTTTGGGCTTTCTGGGCCCAACGGAAGTCAGCAAATGGGCTGTTTCCAGCCTCCAGAGGGGCTCTGGGGAGGTGGGGAAAGCTGTTTTTGCCCTCCCCAGGCTCCTAGAAAGCCTCTGGAGCCTGGGAGGGGCAAAAAACGGGCCATTAAACCATCTTTTCAAGCAGTCTTCATGTTTCCAGTGTCTTTTTCCCCACTTGGAACTGAACCCAGATGGACATTTCTTCCAACAGCATAATATGAAGGCGTGTGCTATTCACTGGAGTGCTGGTTTTTCCAGCTACAATCCCGTCTTGAAAACAATGGAAAGCAGCCATTTCCAATACATCTGGCTTTCTGCTTCTCTCCTTGAAGTTTGGACTGCCTCTTTGTTCATGAAATCTACACCTAAAACTTAAAACAATCAAAGTCAGCCCTTCAGCTTGCCTGCAAGCGTTACCTTGAATGGTTCAAGAAACCGAGGACCAGTTTGACTGCCTTAGATAATCACAAAGTCTTTGACATGAAAGCTGCTGCCTGGAAAATACAGGTGTCACAATTAGACACCTGTACACCATTGAACCTCAAATCATTCCGAACAGATTGGCACTCTCTTTGACAGGAAAATATGTCTGTGGAAAGGAGGCGATTAGAAACTTTTCTAATCTTTTCTCTCCAATTCTTTGGAGGGTGGGGAGGAAAAAAATGGATTGTTTCTAATTTGGCCTAGGAGAGACAAGAGGTGGTAAAACCATCCAGAAAATAAATTCTCTACTTACAACAGTTCATTGAGCTCGATGTTGACTCAGCCTTCCAACCTTTCCGAGGTTGGTAAAACGAGGACCCACTTATAGCACTTATTTATTTATTTATTTGTTTGTTTGTTTTTGTGATTTATATGCCGCCGTTCTCCCTGAGGACTCAGGGCGGCTTACATACAACAATCGCCAATACAAATCACAATAGACATAATTAAAATAAATTAAAATCCACAATAAAAACCATTCTAAATTGTAAAACTATACAGCCCCACGATCAGATAATTGTTGGAACAGCCACGTCTTTAGTCCGTGGCGAAAGGAGAGGAGGTCAGGGGCCATCCTGAGGTCGATGGGCAAACTATTCCAGAGGGTCAGGGCTCCGACAGAGAAAGCCCCCCCCCTGGGAGCCGCCAGCCGACATTGTTTGGCTAACGGCACCCGGAGGAGGCCCGCTCTGTGGGAGCGCACTGGACGATGGGAGGAAGGCAAGAGATGGTCCTGTAAGTACCTTGGGCTAAGCCATGTAGGGCTTAGACTTATAAGACTTATAAGTCTAAGTGCTATTGCTATTGCTATTGCTATTGCTATTGCCCTTCCTTCCTTCCTTCCTTCCTTCCTTCCTTCCTTCCTTCCTTCCTTCCTTCCTTCCTTCCTTCCTTCCTTCCTTCCCTCCCTCCCTCCCTCCCTCCCTCCCTCCCAGTGGTTAGAATGCAATATTGTAAGCTAATTCTGCCGATTGCCAGCAGTTCAATCCTGATTGGCTCAAGGTTGACTCAGCCTTCCATCCTTCCGAGGTAGGTAAAATGAGGACCCAGATTGTTGGGGGCAAGAGGCTGACTCTGTAAACCGCTTAGAGAGGGCTGTAAAGCACTGTGAAGCAATATATAAGCCTAAATGCTATTGCTATTTTTTCTTCCCTTCCTTCCATCCATCCATCCATCCATCCATCCATCCATCCATCCATCCATCCATCCATCCATCCATCCATCATTGCAGGCTGACTTTACCCACTGCCAACAATTCGATCCTGATCGGCTCAAAATTGACTCAGCCTTCCATCCTTCCGAGATGGGTAAACTGAGGACTCAGATTGTTGGGGGCAATAGGCTAAGTCTGTAAACTGCTCAGAGAGGGCTGTAAAGCCCTATGGAGAGATATATAAATCTAACTGCCATTACCACTGGTATTCTTAAGTAGACCTACCCTCTTGGGTGCTGATGCTTTGCTCTTTCCTCCCGAAGAGATGGACAGTTTATAATGCCCCCAAACGCATTATTCTAAGGATGACATTTTAGAGAGTGCAGATATGATAGCTGTAATCCAGAAGGTGATCACTGAATGGAGGTGAAGTGAAGTCTTGCCAGATTGACGTCATGAAGCAATTCTGTGGAAAGTGAAGCAGCTGAAAGGGAAAAATGAGTTAAGAAAGAAAAAGAATTACAAAGTCTGTAGAGATTCTCAGTCATCCAGGTCATGGTTGTCCCTAGGGTTGCCAGGTCTGATTCCAAAAAATAGCAGACAAGCGGGAGGGGGGGGGGTTTAAGCCCCGCCCACCCCACCTCACCCCTCCCAGGAGTCCCCATGTGGCCTGTTTTGGATGCAGGGTGTGTGCAGAAGCTCAGGGAGGGCGAAAAAGGAGCCTAGCAAGGGCCTCCGGAGCCTGGGGAGGCCATTTTTGCCCTCCCAGAGGCTTGAGGAAAGCCTCTGGAGCCCAGGGAGGGCAAAAATGCCCCCCCCGCCATGGTGCGGGAGGCTGACTAGGCCACGCTCACCCAGCAATTGAGCCCCTTGCTAAAATTTTTGAAGCCCAGCCCTGTATAAAATCCTAACTCAGGGGTGTCAAACTTGATTTCACTGAGGGCTGCATCATGGCTGTGTGTGACCTCGGGGAGCCGGGGTGGACATAGCCAGCTCAATGTCACTCGTGTCGGGGGTGCCTGTGGTGGCCTCAGCGATCTGCCAGCAAAAACTCCGTTTTCAGCTCCAACGGCCTCCTGCAGTCCTCTGCCACCCTCTGCCACAAAAACAGAGCTTGTGAGGGCCACGAGCTCCATTTTCTCTGGCAGAAGCACTGCGAGCTGGTCCTTTGCTGTTTCCACGGCGGCCCCATGGAAGGTTCTGACAGGTTATGGAGAATCAGTAGCGCAAATATTGAGCAGTTCGGAGAACTGGCAAATACCACCTCTGGCTGGCCCCAGAGTGAGGTGGGAATGGAGATTTTGCAACATCCTTCCCCCAGGAATGGGGAGGGAATGGAGATTTTGCAGTATCCTTCCCCTGGAGTGGGATTTTACCATGGGGCATATCTAAGCATCCTGCGGGCTGGATCCAGCCCCCCGGCCTTGAGTTTGACATCCCTGCCCTAGCTGATTATATAAGCAAGGCTGCTGGTCTGCTGTGAAGCATTTACCTCAGAAGGATATGGTCTCATGGGACAACAGCCCTAAGCAAGCAATGGCTCTCCTCACCAAAGGATACAATTCAATTATTCCAATTAATATTCAGATTATGGGTTTTCCTTCAACTTGGCTACAACATTAACAGGTGCAAATAGCATCTGAATAATCCTTGCATCTAAAGGATGCCTGAAGGCACCAAAAGGAACTAATATTTCAGAAACTCTGGGCGACCATTCTTTTGCTAATCCGATTGTATTTTAATATTCGCAGTCACCCATCCGATATTCATTTACAGCCTGTAATGATGAGAAATGCTTCTTAATTCATTGAAACATTCTTAACCATGTTCTAGGGCAGTGATGGCTAACCTTTTTGCCACCATGTGCCAAAAGCTGGGGGAGTGCGGGGTGGTTGTGCGCGTGCATGCCCACACCCATAATTCTATGCGCCCTGCCCCCCCCCATGCATACATGCATGATCCCCATGTTCCCCCTGCTTTTGGTATGTAAATAGATATTGTACCTTTACAGGGAGGATACATGAGATGTAGGTGTGGCTTACTGATGATGGCTAATGAGCCAGAAATAGCTATATAAGTCTCCAAATGGGCAAGCACAAAATCTGCTGGCTGCCAGAATGTAAAGAAGGAAAAAAACCCCAGAAAATAGTGAATGTGATTTCACTCAACCAGGATTGCAGAAACATCTTGGTTACATAGGAAAAACCTGGCTTAAAGAAACACACACACACAAACACACACACACACATATATATGTAAATTTGCATAACATTGGTCTACAATCCCCTCAAATATGGGCATGCATATAAATAATACAAACAATGAGGAATTCAAACATAATCACATCTCGGTACCGAGAAAACGATCATCTCTACCATAGGCACTCGTTTTAATTTACATCGTATTTCCTCAAACCCAATTTAGATTGAGTCACCCTTTAAATCAAGGAAGATTTACGAAGAGTCCTTGATAAACGTAAACATGGAGCGATAGCCTCAATGTTCATCCTCTAATATTTCATGTGAATTTTAGCAAAAGGTAATAGGACATACCTGTCGTTGCTTTACTGTCCTAATTAATTGCAAGAGTTTTTGCTATCATCCGGTTAAGACATTAGATGTGCTGAGTTGTAAATAAATTCCTCTGAAATGGGTTAGGATTTGCTTCCGAGTATCTAATAAAGCAGGGCTAATACAGTCAAACTGCATTTGGAATGAATGAGCTGGAAGGGACCTTGGAGGTCATCTATTCCAGCCTCCTGCTCAAGCAGGAGAAACCTATACTATTTCAGACAAGTGACCGTCTACAACAGGAGTGTCAAGCTCGATTTCATTAAAGGCCGCATCAACGGTTGTGTTTAATCTTCAGGGGACCGGGGCGGGGGGGCATGGTCAGGATGGGTGTGGCTAGCTCAACATCATTCGTGTCGGGGGCGCCTGTGGTGCCCAGATGCTCCTGAGCTCAATTTTTGGCTGTGACAGCTTCCTGCAACCCTCCGCCAGCAAAAATGGAGCTCAGGAGGGTCACCTGTGGCTCTCCTGAGCTCCGTTTTTAGTTTACTTTACTTTAGTTTATTGGATTTATATACCGCCCTACTCCCGAAGGACTCAGGGCAGTGAACAGCCACAAAATAAAACACATAAATACAAAATTTAAAAGCAGAATAAAACTGAATTAAACAATTTGGCCCAAGACAAATTTAAAACACCCAATAATTTAAAACAGATCAAAATATACATTTTAAAAGATAAAAAAGGGAGAGATTTAGGCCAGGCCAGCCTGATGGGAAAAAAAAGTCTTGAGAGCGCGATGGAAAGTGCGCAGATCCGGGATCCTCCGTATCTCCGGGGGGATCTCGTTCCAGGTAGTGGGTGCCCCCCACAGGGAAGGCTCTCCCCCTGGGGGCCGCCAGTTGACATTGTTTGGCCGACGGCACCCGGAGGAGCCCCTCTCTATGAGAGCGTACCGGCCGGTGGGAGGCTATTGGTGGTAGCAGGCGGTCCCTTAGATAGCCAGGTCCTAAGCCATGGAGCGCTCTAAAGGTGGTAACCAAAACCTTGAAACTTGGTGGGTATGGCAGGGGAAGGATACTGTAAAATCTCCATTCCCACCTCACTCCAAGGGAAGGATACTGTAAAATCTCCATTCCCACCCACTCCAGGGAAAGGTTACTGCAAAATTTCTCCTGATCAGCTGGGACTTGGGATGCAGAGAATAGATGGGTGCACGGCCAGTCAGAATTTTTACTACTGCTTCTCCGAACTACTCAAAATTTCCGCTACCAGTTCTGCAGAACTGGTCCGAACCTGCTGTAACCCACCTCTGTTCGGGTTCCTCCTCTGTTAAAACCAATAAAAAACCAGAGGGTTGCAAAATAATTGAATGTGGCATAACTATTGCAGAATAATGTTTTCAGGGTAATAACGGGGAGAGTGGAACTGCAAGTATTATTACATTGCATATTGCTCTGTCTCCTCCAGGAATCATGATAGATTCCTAGGTGAAAAGCTGGAGATTCGGTGATGCATAGAACGGTCATATGTCCTCATTTATCAGAAGGAACATCTGGTCCAAATTTAATTTATTCCTCAGCCCATCGAGAGAGCAGAACTCACTTGGTTGTATCCTTCCCTGCAGGGATGAGATGGTTGCTCTATTTTACGGCTCATCCTTATTTCTAATTGGGCACATAATGCATTAGTTCTGCACATGCAGTCCCGGATATTGTGTTGCCTTCCACGGTGATGTTGAAGTGGCTACTCTCGGACCCAGCTTGGCAGTTGTTGCTGTAACAATTCCCGTAGTAGATGCTGAAAGCAGGCAGGCTCCAGAGACCTCCACACGGCAGAACAAGGCACCTGATCAATTGGGTCCCTGCTAGGAAAACTGGTGATGGGGAGAAAAATAATTAGTTTTTGAAGTGCTATTCTGCCCCGCAAGCCAATTAAGGGGAAAAAAAAAATAGAGCAGCACAATCTTAACCAATTTGGCATTTAAACGCCAGCTAATGTGGTCCATTTGCAAAAATCCGTATCGTCGTTTCCCCTTGAAAATAACTAGTTGCAGATTGATGCTCTTTTATGGGTTTGGAGCATGGGTGGGCTGCTGGGGGTTCGCAGGGGTTTGGGAGAACCTGTAGCTAAGATACTGTGTAGTTCGGAGAAACCCCCAAATCCCACTCCTGGCTGGCCCCGCCCTCCCCACCTCTCCCAGGAGTCCCTACACGGCCCATTTTGGATGCAGGTAAGTGCAGGGTGTGCGTAGAGGCTTGGGAAGGGCAAAAAATGAAGTTCAGCAAGGCCTCCAGAGGGCCTCTGGAGCCTGGGGAGGCCGTTTTCGCCCTCCCAGAGGCTCGGGGAAAGCCTCCGGAGCCTGGGGAGGGCAAAAACGCCCCCTCAGTGGTGCAGGTGGCCAACTAGGCCATGCCCACCCACCAACCAGGGAGAGAACCCCTTGCTAAAATCTTTGAAGCCCACCCCCGGTTTGGAGTTGTTTCTCTTCTGTTTACATTACACACAGAACAGCCTTATGCAGACACAACACGAATCATTGTTTTCTTATAAGGTTGGCCCTTGTCATTTGAAGTACGCTGCTTAGGATCTTTGCTAAACTGGGGGTGCCTGAATTTTATCAATGGGTGGCAAGAAAGAGATAAGAACTGTTGCTATGGTCTCGATGTTGCTTAGCATCCAGCTTTTGCAGGTTAGAGCTTTTCATCTTTTGAATCCAAATTTGGAAGTAAACAAACACTGAACGATCCCTGAGCATTTTTATTCCCTCCAACAATTTTTGCCTCGAATCATATAGCCTTGGGAAGTCAGGCTTATAATCAGCCGAGTTTTTAATGATTAATATTGTGCTGGATTTATGGGCAGGTATTTGCAATGTAGTTGGGACGCAGTGGCTCAGGGGCTAAGACTCTGAGCTTGCCGATTGAAAAGTCAGCAGTTCAGCGGTTTGAATCCCTAGTGCTGCATAACAGGGTGAGTTCCCGTTACCTGTCCCAGCTTCTGCCAACCTAGCAGTTCAAAAGCACGTTAAAAAAATGCAAGTAGAAAAATAGGGACCACCTTTGGTGGGAAGGTAATAGCATCCTGTGCGCCTTTGGCGTTGAGTCATGCCAGCCACATGACCACGGAGATGTCTTTGGATAGTGCTGGCTCTTCGGCTTTGAAACGGAGATGAGTGCCGCCCCCTAGAGTCGAGAACGACTAGCACATATGTGCGAGGGGAACCTTCTCCTTTACCTTTTATTTGCAATGTAAATGCAGGAAAAAATCCAAATAAGATTCCAAAGTGCTTGCATATGTCGGAATCTCAGATTATAATGATGGGCCCGCTTCCAATCAAAATCAAATTATCTTGAATATGGTCTTTGACCAACCTTTAGAAGAAAAAAGATAATTTGTTTAATTTAATAATTTGTTATTGTGAAAGGAGAAAAAAACAATAGAACAATCAAACAACCTTCTCTATTTGAAAATTCAGTGCAATCCAGAGGTGGGTTTCAGCAGGTTTTGACCAGTTCTGGAGAACCGGTAGCGGAAATTTTTAGTAGTTCGTAGAATCGGTAGTAACAATTCTGACTGGCCCTGCCCCCATCTATTCTCTGCCTCCCGAGTCCCAGCTGATCGGGAGGAAATGGGGATTTTGCAGTAACTTTCCCCTGGATTGGGGGGACGGAATGGAGATTTTACAGTATCCTTCCCCTGCCACACACCCACCAAGCCACGCCCACAGAACCGGTAGTAAAAAATTTTTGAAACCCATCACTGGGGCAATCGCATGTCTTGGTGAAAATATTTAGCCGGCTGGTTTGGGAGTGTAGGGTTAGCTTCCTTTAAAAAGTAATAAATATAAAATTTATGAGATGAGTAGAAGTAGTCTTCGACTTATGACCACAACGGAGCCAAAAATTTATGTTGCTAAGCGAGACAGTTGTGAATTTTTTGCTCCCTTTTACGACCTTTCTTGCCAAAGGTTGTTAAATGAATCACCTGCAGCTGTTAAGTTAGGAATACGGTTGTTAAAGTCAGTCTGGCGTTGTTCTGTCCCCATCACACACACACTCAGACAGACAGTCGGGGGTTAAATAAACTGGCAGGCAACCAATTAGTCCGATAAGACGCTTGGCAGCCAGCAGTTGCTTGCCAAGACCTTTTATCAACTTAGAAGAAGATACACACCACAACAATTGTCCAGAAATAAATCTGAAGCCAAGATGCAAAGTGACTCCAAGGAATTAGTTAGTTTTGTCCGTCACAGAGTCTGAATGCTTAACTCACCCCCTTTTATAGCCTGTGGGGTGTGGTCCAGTGAATCAGCTAATCGCGGGCACGCCTTTTCTTCTGTTGCGCGCGCCTGTCTCTGCGACGCTGGTGAGGGTCCAGCCAAGACTCATTACCCTCATCACTGTCCACCTGTGGCTGTGGGGATGTGCTTGGCTCTGGGCCTATCTCTCGCCCTTCGGTGTCTTCCGGAGGCATTGCCAGAGAGAAGGGTCCTGGAGAAGGAGGCCTTGCCAACTCCTCTCAGAGTCCTCTCCTGCTAATGACACAGGCTCAGGCAACGGAGCCACAACAGTCGTCCCCGTTGACTTTGCTAGTCAGGAGGTCACTAAAGAGACTCACATGACCCCAGGACACTCAACCATCATATATATGAACCACTTGGATCACATGACCATGAGGATGGTGCAATGGTCATAAGTTCGAAAAAAAATCACTTTTTATCCTCAAATTTGGAGATGATTGGCGAGATCCAACCCCATTGTGGGATATTGTAGAAAAGTCCTGGGCACGGGGTTGGACTAGAAGACCTCCAAGATCCCTTCCAACTTTTGTCATTCTGTTATTCTGTCCAACTACCTTGTATTTTATTTGGGTAGGGCTGCTGAAAGACCGCAGAAGACTTTGAAATATCTGTAATTAAGACTGTACTTGAACATTCTTTATTTTGCCCCCAGTGGAAATCATTTTAACCAGGAACCAATTTAGGGAAGCTAATGAAATAAACTAATCTCTTAGAAAATGCAATTTTCTAAGGGTTGAGTTGTGCGCTGTAACTGAAGCATTGATATTCAATTAGAATTCATAAACTGTATTATTTCAATTTCTAAGCCCTATTTAAATTATTTTTGAATTAAAGATAATATAGGTTCATTGTCATTGGAAGTAATTTTTGAAGAATTTAGGGAATGTTCCACCTTATTCAGTTTAATTGCTGTGTGCAGTGAGCTAATCTTATTAACTACATGGCGTTTATCGAAGGATAGAAACTAATATCTGAATAGCAATTCTGGATAGATCCAAACTGCTGCTTTTTAACAGAAAATGATTTTTTTAACCTCCATAATTCAGAAGACTTCCAGAACTACAGTAGTGGCCAAAATTGTGGAAACCTTTTTTGGAAAAGTGTATTTTCTAAAACTAATAAAACCACTATTGGCCACTACTGTATATATAAAATAACTTTTTAAAATTAAGATAACATGTTTAAATCTTAAATCTCTTTGGGTGTCTAGGTCATTGTGTTACCATAACTGGGTTATGGTTATCATCTTTGAATAAAATACAATTTGCATCGATTGCTGTTTGAGAATTTTCAAATTAATGTGGCCAGGCTAGCGAATTATAGATGTTGGCAAAATAGTTAAAGGAAATGATAGCACACTTTTCTCCCCCTGAAAATTTGGCTTCAAAATATTTGGAAATGAGGAAAACTAATTTACGAATAAATTTTTCGGACATATATACCCAACATATGAAATTTGTATGAAGGATTCTGGACTGCCTCCTGTAAGTTATGGATTGAGACTTTTTTTAAAAAAAATTGATTTATATGCTGCCCTTCTCCGGAGACTCAGGGTGGCTTACAATGCATTAAGCAATAGCCTTCATACTTTTGTATATTTTATACAAAGTCAGCTTATTGCCCCCGCAAACTGGGTCCTCAGTTCAGTTTGTTTCTTGCAAGCCAGGTGTTGGAAAGAGTATTCATAGCAATAATATCCAAATATATAAAATGCCAAAGCAATATTATTTTCCAACAATCTCGTCCTGAATTTCAAATGCCATTTAAATTTCAGAATGAAATTCAGCATCAGGATAGATTGTAGACGTATGCCCCCTCCTGGGCAATTTCATATTTATTTTTTCAATGTAGGTAATCCTCAATTTACGATCACAATTGAGCCCAAATTTCTGTTGCCAACTGAGACATGTGTTAAGTGAGTTTTGCCCCATTTTATGAACTTTCTTGCCACAGATGTTAAGTAAGTCACTGCAGTTGTTAAGTTAGTAATTGTTCTGCCCCAGCTATGGTCCGCAAAGAACGCAGCAGAAACAAAGTCTGTACACACCTTAGTTTACTAAATAAACCAGTTTTTTACAACAACACCTGTTAATTAACTGCATTAACAGCCTCCAATAATTCAAAGAATAATACTGAAAGTTTACTATGGTTGGCAGAATGCCCAGAAGCAATTTGCAGGAAGCTGATAAGATAAGTAAAACAAGACACGAAGATATGTGAACGAAGTTGTTCCTTGCAAAGTGCTTCAGTCGGCATTCCTCCTTAAATAGGCTAAGGGTGTGGCCAATTAGCCCCAAGCCTTACTCTCAAGGAGACCTCCTCCTGAGGAGCCACTCTTGCCTTTTGGCAGCTCTGTGCGCCCGTGTATCGAGAAGAGGCTCCTCCTCTTCGTCCTCTTCACTTATGATAGCTTCTGGAGGCTCTGAAGGCCCTGGTTGAATTCCCGCCTCTGGCACCACATCTTCTCCAGCCTCCTCATTGTCCGACTTGCGTACCAGCTACACAGGCTGCTGGCGCAGCACCACACCAGCCTCCTCGCTGTCGGAATCAGCTACTAGCTGCACAGGCAATGTACTGGCCACAACAGTAACACAGCTGATAAGTGAATCCGGCTTCCCCATGGACTTTGCTTGTCAGAAGTTTAGAAAAGACAATCACATTACTCTGGGACAGTGCAACCGCATAAATATGAGTCAGTTGCCAAGTGTCTGAATTTTGATCGTGGGACTACGGGATGCTGCAACGGTCATAAGTGTGAAAAGCGGTCATAAGCCCCTTGTTTCAGTGCCTTTGAAGCTTTGAACTCTCAATAAATGAGCTGTTGTTAAATCAAGGAATACTTGTAAATTGGTTTTATTAGCCCTGCTAATAATTGTTGCCTGTATAAAAAGGTGAGAGGCAGGCACCTTGGTCTATATACCAAACGGATGACCCATTGGGATCCCCATATCAAAACAAGTTAACTTACGTGCGGCCAGAATCTGAAAATGATATTGAACAGAGCCCAGGAGTTGAGCAAAATGGTTCGGTTGAGATTGACATACGAGGGACTGATTGCGGTAGATTGTAGGGGGTGACACCGAAATATAATTTTATCATATTTTATTTATCTACATCTTAAATTATTGTATTTTATTCCAACTTCATTTTCAATTTTTTTTTTATCATATTTTAGTAATAATTTGTGTCCGGAACTCTGCATTTTGACATGGCCCAAAGGCTAATCAATAAAGTAAGCTAAACTGAAGGACCACCTGTAATGGAAAGCGGACCCATTTAGCTTGAAATAGAGGTGGCTCAGTGGCTAAGACACTGAGCTTGTCGACTTATCAGATTCTGAGCTGAACTCAAGAACCTTACAACCTCCAAGGTCCCTTTCCAATTCTGTTACTGCTACTATATAGTCAATATATTTAAAGGAAATAATAGCACACTTTTTCCCCCTCCAAATTTGGCTTTGAAATATTTGGAAAGGAAGAAAACTTATTTATGAATAAACTTTTCGAATGCATCCAACATATGATGCACGTATGATGGATTCCGAAGCATTTTAAGCCTGGATTTACTCCAAATTGGAGTAAATTTGGCTGAAGGTTAAGCTGGCCTTGTTAAGATATCTGTCCCACTTCCAGGTAGATTTTCCCCATTTCAGGAGCTTTCAAACATCTCCAAGGACTTCCTTTTTTTTTTTAATTTTGATTTATATGCCGCCCTTCTCCGGAGACTCAGGGCGGCTTACAAGGCATTAAGCAATAGCCTTCATACTTTTGTATATTTTATACAAAGTCAGCTTATTGCCCCCACAAACTGGGTCCTCATTTTACCTACCTTAGAAAGGATGGAAGGCTGAGTCAACCTTGAGCCTGGTGAGAATTGAACTCGGAGTAATTGCAGGCAGCTAGAAGCCAAATACTACCTTTAACAGTAGCATTAGTCTGCTGCGCCACTCAGGCTCCTTCGGGGTCCTTTGAGATAAAATCCCTGGTAATTTTCTCAGGGCTTTTCAAATATTTATTCCAAATATATTCTATATGTAGTTATTCAAGGGTGGCATCCAGACTTAGATTCACTTCTCCTGCTAGGGCGGTGATGGTTTGTTTTTAGCCATAGTTTGTGGAAGCAGGTGAACTAACCTGGTTCACCTGTAATGATGAATTACACTTTGATAGTGAAATGGGCATCATATAAGTAAGAGTAATAGTAACAGAAGGGACCTTGAAGGTCATCTAGCCCAACCCCCTCTTCATGCAGGAGACCTGTACTAGGGATTCGAACCGCCGAACTGCCAACCTACGTTTTGTGCTCATTTTATCGTTGGACCTTTCACTATTTCTTCTTCCCTTTCTACCTCTAATAAGTATTTATATGCTTCTGTTATGAATTTTTTTCTTTGCCTGACAATATTCTGTCCAATTGTTGTGGTCCCCCTTGAATTCCATATTCTTCCATATCTTTTCTATATTTCATGTATTCTCATTGTGCCCCGAGAGAGAAAAATCTCTGCCTCTACCTAGGATCAAACTCACAAGCCTCCTGATTGTGAGGCGAGAGCTCCACCTCTAGGCTACCACTATGGATCCACAGCATTGAATCCATTTATTTAACATGGATTTATACATTTTGTGGAACGATGTTTTATTGATTAGACTTGTAACTATAACATGCTTCATTTGTTTTTTTTGGGGGGGGGGGTTGCTTCAGATGTGGCAATTCAATCACTTATAGCTTAGCAATTGTGGTGCTGGGATTTCACAGTTTACAACCTCAGGGTAACAGTAACAGAGTTGGAAGGGACCTTAGAGGTCATCTATTCCAACCCCCGGCTCGCGCAGGAGACCTGTACTAGGGATTCGAACCGTCGAACTGCCGACCTTTCTGATCGACAAGCTCAGCTTCTTAGCCACTTGAGCCACCTAGTCAGGAAATTTTAATTTAAATGATCAATTTAATGAATAAATAAAATTTATATGCTTGTATTATGAATTTTTCTTCTTTTCCTGACAATATTCAGGCAAATTTACAGAAATTTATAGAATGCAAAGCTGGGCAATTGGGTTTATGAGGCATGAAGACTGGCTGCTCGTACTTCGCCTCTCTGAGCCAGAAAAACCAAATATTATAATCTGATGTTTGACTGGAGAATAGTAAAATGATTTTTAAAAAAAATGAAAGGCCGTTTTTAATGTCTTTTCAGCGTCTTCCGCATAGCAACCGTTGCTACGGGCAGACGTTCAGTTTGATAGCGCCTTCCTGGCAGCTTACAAAACCCAACACTGCGACGTAATTAATTTTTTTAAAAAAAGGAATTGGGCCACCAAAACCCCTCCAGAGAAGTTTATCGATTATTAGAGAAATAAAACACGGGAAATATCCGTTGACTGGAATAACGGCCCTCCTGGCGAGTCTAAATAATTCAATATCTTCCTGACAGGACCCGAAAAGCCCGGACTGGAGCGAAACTTAAACCATAGAGATACAAAAAAAAGGGAAGAAACTAGTATTGATTTTCATCGACCGTCGAGATATTTTACCATTTGTCCGACAGAGCACCACTGGGACCTTTTTTAAAATCATAGATTGCTCCATACGTTATATCTATATATTTTAAAAGTGGTCAGTAAGACTAGAAATATCCCTCCTGAAGAAAAGGAGCGGTTTAAACCAAAAAAAAAAAATCGGCCATTTTGTTTTTACTATCTCTAGGAGCACGGAACGGGTCCTAGGGTCGCTCTAGGCTTTAGAGTGAGACGCTCTATGGTACTCTCTCCTTTGCTGGGGGAACCGAATTGAGTTGGGCTTTCGCTGCCTTGCGCGGTTCGCAATTGATTCTTTGCAGCTTTTTCCTCCGCCGCTTTCATGCTGCCCGCTGACTGTGCCCAGAGGTAATTGCTCATTATTTTTTTTTAAAAAAAAATAGGATGATGATGATGGTGGTGGTTGGTCGCCCAGGCAGCCTGGATTTTGCATTTCTGTCCATCCTGGGATAGGCAGGTATGGATATTAGTTCATGTGAAATAGAATAAGCAGGTTTGGGAGGGACCTTGGAGGTCATCTAG
Source organism: Coluber constrictor foxii (assembly GCA_038048745.1). Classification (NCBI taxonomy): domain Eukaryota; kingdom Metazoa; phylum Chordata; class Lepidosauria; order Squamata; family Colubridae; genus Coluber; species Coluber constrictor. Next base: position 9,947,468 of record CM075973.1, read on the forward strand.
TCCAACCCCCCTGCTTAGGCAGGGAACCCTCCACCACTTCAAGACAAATGGTTATCCAACCTCTTCTTAAAAACTTCCAGTGTTGGAGCATTCACGACTTCTGGTGGCCAGTTGTTCCACTGGCTAATCCTTTTAACTGTTAGGAAATTCCTCCTTAGTTCTAGGTTGCTTCTCTCCTTGATGAGTTTCCACCTGTTGTTTCTTGTCCTGCCTTCTAGTGCTTTGGAGAATAGAATAGAATAGAAGAATAGAATAGAATAGAATAGAATAGAATAGAATAGAATAGAATAGAATAGAATAGAATAGAATAGAATAGAATAGAATAGAATAGAATAGAATAGAATAGAATAGAATAGAATAGAATAGAATAGAATAGAATAGAATAGAATAAACAGAGTTGGAAGGGACCTTGGAGGTCTTCTAGTCCAACCCCCCTGCTTAGGCAGGAAACCCTACACCACTTCAGACAAATGGTTATCCAATCTCTTCTTTAAAACTTCCAGTGTTGGAGCATTCACAACTTCTGGAGGCAAGTTGTTCCACTAGTAAAATTGTTCTCACTGTCGGGAAATTTCTCCTTAGTTCTAAGTTGCTTCTCTCCTTGATGAGTTTCCACCCACTGCTTCTTGTCCTGCCCTCAGATGCTTTGGAAAATAGCTTGACTCCCTCTTCTTTGGGGCAGCCCCTGAGATATCGGAAGACTGCTATCATGTCTCCCCTAGTCCTTCTTTTCATTAAAGTAGACATACCCAGTTCCTGCAACCGTTCTTCATATGTTTTAGCCTCCAGTCCCCTAATCCTCTTTGTTGCTCTTCTCTGCACTCTTTCTACAGTCTCCACATCTTTTTTACATCGTGACAACCGAAACTGAATGCAGGATTCCAAGTGTGGCCTTACCAAGGCCTTATAAAGTGGTATGTTAAATAGTGCTAGAGGTATTATTGCAGAATGCAAACTGTTCCAAGTAAAGCTGCCTTTTTGCAACTTGGCTGCTCATGATTTTGTCCATGCCCAGAGTTGTTCAAAGGATGCTCCAGATGTTTCAGAATTGCACCCCCAAAAATACCTATTGATCCTTGTTCTTGCTTTTTTCTTTTGGCACAGCCATCATCCTACTTCTATTTGCAAAGGCTTTATATTTTGGGATTTTTCTCCCGTTTTTTTTTTTAAATTTGATTTATATGCCGCCCTTCTCTGGAGACTCAGGGCGGCTTACAATGCATTAAACAATAGCCTTCATACTTTTGTATATAGCTTATTGCCCCCACAAACTGGGTCCTCAATTTACTTACCTTAGAAAGGATGGAAGGCTGAGTCAACCTTGAGCCTGGTGAGAATTGAACTTACAGTAATTGCAGACAGCTGATGTTAATCACAATGCTTTTAGTCTGCTGAGCTACCAGGCTCCCGTTCTTTCTCTTCTGTTCTGTGGTCTCGCTATATATAGTTTGTTGCACAGTCGTCCAGATGTTCAGGCTTGGATTGGGCATTTTGTCCACCTAACGTAGGCAGATGTTGTTGTTTGAGGGTGTGAAAAGTCTCGCTTCAGGTGGTAAGCTGGTTCTAAGCAAAGCTGCCTTTTGCAATTGACTGATGGTGAGTTTGTCAATGCCGATGGCGTTCTAGTGGTGCTCCAAGAGATTTTGGGCTCGCAACTAAGGTGCCTATCGCTATTGGTACTATCTTTGGGCAGGAGGTTGGATTAGAAGACCTCCAAGGTCTCTCCCAGGTCTATGATCCTGCTGGGAAATTCAGATCAAAGCTCGTTCTTCTTGGCTCTTTCTAGGCTGGTTTCCCTCTTCACCCAGGCCTTGGAAGATTGCACAGAGCAGAGGGCAAAACTCCAGCAGAAAATTCAACAGTGCCGTGCAGTTCTTGGGGACTGGTAAGCTGGGTGTAATTTTTACCTTTCTGTTTAGTGCAAGGGAAGCAATGAATGGGACCCTCCTCCTCCTCCTCCTCTCTTCTCCTTCTGCTCTCTCCTTCTCCTTCTTCCTTGTCTCTTTTCTCCTCTTTCTCTTCTCTTCTCCTCTCCTCTTCTTCACCAGTCCTCTTCCTCATTCTCCCCTCCTTCTTCTCCTTGTCCCTCTTCTCTTTATTTTTCCAGTCCTCCTCTTCCTCCTCCTCTCCCTTCTCCTTCCTTCTTCCTTGTCTCTTTTCTCTTCTTTCTTCTCTCCTCCTCTCCTCTTCTTCACCAGTCCTCTTCCTCATTCTCCCCTTCTTCTCCTCCTTCTTGTCCCTCTTCTCTTTCTTTCCGATCCTCCTCCTCCTCCTCCTCCTCTCTTCTCCTTCTGCTCTCTCCTTCTCCTTCTTCCTTGTCTCTTTTCTCCTCTTTCTCTTCTCTTCTCCTCTCCTCTTCTTCACCAGTCCTCTTCCTCATTCTCCCCTCCTTCTTCTCCTTGTCCCTCTTCTCTTTATTTTTCCAGTCCCCCTCTTCCTCCTCCTCTCCCTTCTCCTTCTCCTTCTTCCTTCTTGCCTCTTTTCTCTTCTTTCTTCTCTCCTCCTCTCCTCTTCTTCACCAGTCCTCTTCCTCATTCTCCCCTTCTTCTCCTCCTTCTTGTCCCTCTTCTCTTTCTTTCCAATCCTCCTCCTCCTCCTCCTCCTCCTCCTCCTCCTCCTCCTCCTCCTCCTCCTCCTCCTCCTCCTCCTCCTCCTCCTCCTCCTCCTCCTCGAAGGAAGTCATCCCAACAGTGACTATCCCAATGCCACAAACCTCCCAGTCTTTCCTAGGCTTCTGCCCACATGAAATTATTATAATCGTGAGCCACCTATAAAAAGCTGGGATGATGCTGAAGAAGTGATGGGGGGGGGCGCATCTGTTCTTTGCTGAATGCGTATGTACTCTCTTTTCTCTGTGCTAGGAACTCTGAGAGAGAAAACCCTGTTCCCGAAGATGCCAAAACTGAGAAACATGGTAAAGGAAGCATCATTCTTTATTTAGTCTCCCTTGTTATTTATGTATTCATTTAAACAATTTATATAGCCGCCAAATTCCCACATGTAGGTGATTCCGGGCGTCTTGTAACATTTAAAACTCCCTAATAAACGCCCATCAAAACCTGCCATCTCACTCTCCATGGTAGCAACAACAGAATCAAGTCAGCCATTTTATTGGCTCTATATCAGTTCTTGGTCCCTGGCCTGGACCCTTTTACCTGGTTATAAGAAGTTCTGGGCCTTTAATTGGAGACTTCAAAGTCTTTGCTACCTCATGACAGTCATACCCTATTCCTCGATTGATGAATTCCAGTAAACCATGGTTTTGTTTATCCCTGGCTTGTTGAATAAACCATCATCAGCTGGCATTACACATGCCAGCCTGACTAGGTGGCTCAGTAGCTAAGACACTGAGCTTGTCGATCAGAAAGGTTGGCAGTTCGGCGGTTCGAATCCCTAGTACAGGTCTCCTGCACGAGCAGGGGGTTGGAATAGATGACCTCTAAGGTCCCTTCCAACTCTGTTACTGTTATCCTGAGGTTGTAACTGTGAAATCCCAATTACCACAACTGCTAAACTATAATTGATTGAATTGCCACTTGAAGCAAAAAAACAAAAACAAATGAGGCACGTTATAGTTACAAGTCTAATCAATAAAAAAAATAGTTCCACAAAAAGTATAAATCCATGTTAAATAAATGGATTCAATGCTGTGGATCCATAGTGGTAGCCTAGAGGTGGAGCTCCCGCCTCACAATCAGGAGGCTTGTGAGTTTGATCCAAGGTAGAGGCAGAGATTTTTCTCTCTCAGGGCACAATGAAAATACATGAGATATAGAAAAGATATGGAAGAATATGGAATTCAAGGGGGACCACAACAATTGGACAGAATATTGTCAGGCAAAGAAGAAAAATTCATAACTGAAGCATATAAATACTTATTAGAGGTAGAAATGGAAGAAGAAATAGTGAAAGGTCCAACGATAGCATAGGCACAAAACGTAGGCCATAATATAAATTTAGAGGAATGGGAAAAAGTATGGAACACAAACTAAATTAACATTGTCGACTGTATATAAAGAAAATCAGTACAAAATGTTTTATAGGTGGCATTTAAAACCAGCAAGATTGACCAAAATGTACACAAATATGAAACCGGACTGCTGACAGTGTAAATATAAGGATGGAACATTTTATCACGTGTGGTGGCAATGCCCCAAAGCAAAGAAATTTTGGGAACAGATAAGGAGATAGTTACAGGAGATAACAGGAGAACAAACTGAATTTAAAGCTGAATTATTTTTATTAGGCATAATTCATCAAAGGATAAAGAAGCAACACCAATGTATCATTTTATACATAGTAACAGCAGCACGAATTGTTTATGCTCAGTGTTGGAAACTTGAAAATATACCAGCCAATGAGATTATTATACATAAGATATTAGAATGTGCCAAGTTGTAGAAATGAAAGGCAAGGAAGAAACAGAATTTTATGAGGCGTGGGATAAGTGGGATAAGTGGTTAGAACAGAGAAACAAAAATGTATAGAAATAAATGTAAATAACTGTAAGAGACACATGACACAGTACCGTTAAAAATGTTTATTGTTATGTAAATTGGAAAAATGGAAAATATTTTTTTTTTAAAAAAAAGAATACATCTGCTGCGAACTTTGCATTGGCAACAGGAAGGGCATCTGGCCAGTAAATACTCAGCTCCATTCAATTGCCCTAACTCCACCCTGCAAGGGATTACAGGGTCATTAAATGACCAAAATAAAAATGCTGTGAATCCATAGAAAACAGATTCCTAGATTGCAAGGCAGCATGGCTGGCCAGGGAATTCTGGGAGTTGAAGTCCAACACGATCATACAATTCTCAAGATTGAGAAACACTGATATAATTTGATCTATTTTGACTTGCTTCCTTCACTTGTAGAAACATCAGAACCTTCCGCGGAGGAGCTTAAGGACCTGGAACTTCTTAACAAAGCCTTGGAGAAAGCATTAAGAGTCCGGTCAAAATTCCACCAAGTGCCATGCGAGACCATTAAAGTCTCCGCATCTTCAAGTAAGAAGCCGGCGACCCAGCAAGCTGCTTTGAAACAACCTCCACCTCATCCTAAGGACAAGGTCCCCAAGACCACCCAGATGTCTCCTGTGAGGAGAAAGCTGGTGGCATCCAAAAAACCCACAGCCTATATGTTGAAGGCTCCCTACAAAACGGATGTGATGGTGAAAAGGCCACCGGTGAAAATACCAGCTGGACGGAGCTCCAGAACGTCCAAAACGGCTGGGAAGAAGTTGTCGTCCCCAGCGGGAGTTGTTGCTTCCCCAAAGTTGAAACCGTGCACAACAACAGCAGCCAAAGACAGTCACGAAAAGGTTGACATTACTGTTGCAGAAGATGGACCTTTGGGCTGTCCCAAAGGTCCACGTCATGGGACGACACTGCCTTGGTTTGCTGATGGAGGGGATTTTGCAGGAAGAGGCCTTCAAGTCCCTGAGGTAGATCCTGATCTGGAGGCTTTAGGTGATGGGCCGTCTCCTTTAAGAACAGACCCCCCGAGAAAAGGAACAAAGCCTCCAATTTCCACTCTTCAACAAAATGGGTAGGTGGCCTCCATTCCTACCAGGGTGGCTAAAAATCGATGTTTTTTTTCATTTAAATCGGATTTTTTTTTAATTTGATTTATATTTATTTATTTATTTATTACATGTATTTATATGCCGCCCTTCTCCTGAAGGACTCAGGGCGGCGAACACAAGTTAAGAAACATGTACAATAAAATCGTGCTTTAAATCAAATAACTAATTAATGATAAATAATAAACCCAGAATCAGAGTCAGCCTATTTGCTTGAACAGCCAAGTCTTCAGCTCCCGACGGAAGGAGCGGAAATCAGGAGCCGTCTGAAGACTCAGGGCGGCTTACAATGCGTTAAGCCCGTAATGGCGAACCTGTGGCGTGCGTGCCACACGTGGCACACGGAGCCATATTGATGGGCACACGAGTGTTGCCCTAGCTCAGCTCCAGCATGCATGTGTGCGTGCGCTGGCCAGCTGATTTTTGGGCCGTCTGGGCCCAACAGAAGTCAGTAAATGGGCTGTTTCTGGCCTCCAGAAGGTCTTTGGGGAGGTGAGGAAGGCTGTTTTTGCCCTCCGCAGGCTCTTAGAAACAACCTGAGAGGAGCCTGGGAGGGGCAAAAAACCGGCCTACCAGCCCATAGTGCCATCACATGCCAAAACTCAATGCCAAAGGCGCACGGAATGCTGTTATCGTCTCACCAAAGTGGTCCCTATTTTTCTGCTTGCATTTTTTACCTGCTTTCGAACTGCTAGGTTGGCAGAAGCTGGGACAGGTAATGGGAACTCACCCCATTACGCGGCATTAGGGATTCGAGCCGCCGAACTGCCGGCCTTTCAATTAACAAGCTCGGTTTCTTAGCCACTGAGCCACCGCGTCCCTACTGATGAGGCTGATGCTATTCCAACTAACAGCCCTTATCCTCTCGGTATAAATAGCAGCACAAATGTTTTATGACTTTAGTTTTTTTCCTCTTAGAAAAAAACAAAGCATCTATGAGCAGAGCAGATGATTTAAAAGTCTGTTTGGATAAAACATCTCGACGCCTTCTGCCAAGTAGAGGAAGCCAGCCACATGCTCAAGCTTCCAAAACAATTTTGCGAGCTAAATTCACCACGCAATTTATGCCCTTCCATATGAGAATTATCTGGGGCTTCCATAAACCTTGGCTCCATCGACTAGGCTGGAGCGAATAGGAGCAGGAATGCAGTATCTGAAAGGCGAAAATCCCAAAATCCCTGATTGAAAGCCCTTGCATCCAAACTGCGGCTTGGTCTTGTGGTTAAGGCAGAAGACCATAAATTCAAGACCCGCATTAGCCATGAAAACCAATTGGGTAACTGAGCCAATCACCAGGAGACTGGGAGTTCTAGTCCCACCTTTGGCATATAAACTGGCTAGGTGACTTTTAAGTCAATCCCTAGGGGACCGGGAGTTCTAGTTCCACCTTTGAGATTAAAGCCGCCAAGATGACTAAATCAATCCCTAGGAGACTGAGAGTTCTAGTCCCACCTTTGAGATTAAAGCTGCCAAGGTAACTTTAAGTCAATCCCTAGGAGACTGGGAGTTCTAGTCCCACCTTTGAGATTAAAGCCGCCAAGGTGACTTTAAGTCAATCCCTAGGAGACTGGGAGTTCTAGTCCCACTTTTGGCATATAAACTGGCTAGGTGACTTTTAAATCAATCCCTAGGAGACCGGGAGTTCTAGTTCCACCTTTGAGATTAAAGTCGCCAAGGTGATTTTAAGTCAATCCCTAGGAGACTGGGAGTTCTAGTCCCACCTTTGGCATGAAAGCCACCAAAGTGACTTTAAATCAATCCCTAGGAGACTGGGAGTTCTAGTCCCACCTTTGAGATTAAAGCCGCCAAGGTTACTTTAAGTCAATCCCTAGGAGACTGGGAGTTCTAGTCCCACCTTTGAGATTAAAGCCGTCAAGGTGACTTTAAGTCAATCCCTAGGAGGCTGGGAGTTCTAGTCCCACCTTTGGCATATAAACTGGCCGGGTGACTTTTAAGTCAATCCCTAGGAGACCGGGAGTTCTAGTTCCAATTTAGGTGTGAAAGCTGACTGGATGACTTTGGTCCAGTCAGCCAGGCGTTCTCTCTCACTCCAACACACCTCACAGGGTTGTTGTTGTGGGGAAAGTAGCAGAAGGACGAAGTATTTGATACCTTTACCGCTTTGAGTTATATGCCAAAATAGGAAAAGAAAGGAAGTGTACAGTAAAATAAAATAAAAATGCTTGCAGGTTGTTGCTAGTTGAATTTTGCCTGTTGAATTTTTGGAACTCCCTGAAGGCACTAATTTGAAGAAAGAAACCGGTCAAAATCGCTTTCCCAGTTGAGGGCGAAGAGAACAATCTCAAAACGGTGTAATAATCACGCCACAATTGCAGAAGAGAGGTGACTTATGGCTGTTTGCTTACCTGACTTTTCCGAAATTCAATGCAAAAATGAGCTGAGATTTATCCTGGTTTCCAATATTGGTGGGTACAGGGGTAGAATTCAAAAATTTCAACAACCGGTTCGCTGCCTAGTTGCTGGGGGGAGGGGGGGGCATGGTCATGAGGGTGTGGCCTATTCGGCCTCCTGCAGCATGGGGGGGAGGCATTTTCACCCTCCCCAGGCTCTGGAGGCTTTCCTTGAGCCTCCAGCAGGACAAAAATGGCCTCCCCTGGGCACTGGAGTCCCTCTGGCGGCCGGAAACAGGCCTATTTCCAGACTTACGGTATACTTACGGTAGACCCATTTTTCACCCTCCCCAGGCTCTGGAGGCTTTCCTCGAGCCTCCAGGAGGGTGAAAACGGCCTTCCCGAGGCACCGGAGGCCCTCCAGAGGCCGGAACAGGCCCATTTCTGGGCCTCTGGTAGGCCCGTTTTTCGCCCTCCCAGAGCCTCCGCGCAGGCCCTGCCCTTACCTGGCATCCAAAACAGGCCGCGTGAAGACTCCGGGGAGGGGAGGGTTGGCCAGCATCAGCCAGTCCTTGGAACAACCGGTTCGGTGAACCAGATCAAAATTAACACCCGGTTTGCCCGAACCAGCTGAATCCCAACCCTGGTTGTGCATTTATCAAGGATGATAACGCCAAGCAATTTTTTTAAAAAAATTTTTTTTGCAGGTCTTCGCTGAAACTGCCCCTTCCGTATCAGAAAGCTTTCTCCAAGTATTTCAGGTAAGCTTATCCGAATTAGCCTAACCCGCAAGTCGCTAGGAAAGGTGGGAGAAATTTTAAGGTCTTTCTGGGTTGGATTTATTTATTACTTATTTATTTATTTATTGTTGTGATTTATATGCCGCCATTCTCCCTGAGGACTCAGGGCGGCTTACATACAACAATCCTCAATACAAATCACAGTAAAACAATTAAAATAAAATTAAAACCCCCATTAAAACCAATTCTAAAAATTGTAAAATTATAGATTGGGTGAGTTTGCAGAATGGACGTAGGATTCAAAAGTGATTTTTGTGACCTTCGTTCTGGATAAGAACCTTATCCAGACAGCCATGTAGTCAGTCTTTTGGCATTGACCCCGGAAGCCAATCTACACATCTTAAATAAATGGGCCTGGTGGCTCGGCAGACTAAAAGCATTGTGATTAACACCAGCTGTCTGCAATTCTGTGAGTTCAATCCTAGCCAGACTCAAGGTTGACTCAGCCTTCCATCCTTTCTAAGGTAGGTAAATTGAGGACCCAGTTTGTGGGGGCAATAAGCTGACTTTGTATAAAATATACAAAAGTATGAAGGCTATTGCTTAACGCATTGTAAGCCGCCCTGAGTCTCTGGAGAAGGGCGGCATATAAATCAAACTAAAAAAAAAAATACCAGGGGCGATAGGATAGCAATATTCTAGTACTTGAGGGGCTGTCACAGAGGAGAGGAGATCGACCTATTCTCTGAGTGCCTGAGGGCAGGAAAAGAAGTCACAGGTGGAAGATCATTAAAGAAAGATCTAGAATTAAGGAGAACTTTCCTGACGGAGAACAATTCACCAGCGGAACGGCTCGCCTCCAGAAGTTGTGGGAGCTCCACCACTGGAGATTCTGAAGAAGAGATTGGTCAGCCAGCTCTCCAGAATGGTACAGGGTCTCCTGCTTCAGTAGGGGGTTGGACTAGAGCCGTGATGGCGAACCTATGGCACGCGTGGCAGAGGTGGCATGCAACGCCCTCTCTGGTGGCACACAAGCCATTCGCCTCAGTTTAGCTCTGCTGCACATGCGTGCGCGCCTCCTGCCGGCCTTCTGGTGTTCAGGTCTCTGCAGCGCATGCACAGGGGGCAGCACACATGTGCGGGGGCCGTGCATCATGAGGGGTAAAATGCTCCCGGTTCAGACCAGATCGCCCGATCCGGTAGCGATGGTGGTGGGTGGTTCGGAGAACCGGTAGCAAAAATCCCTGCCCCCCCCCCCGCCATGCCCAGCTGAGCCGCGTGATCATCAGAGGCTTTTAAAATGCTTTTTAAAGTTAAAAAAAAAGCCTCTGACGATCACGCGGCTCAGCTGGGATCGTCAGCTTTTTTTTTACCTTTTAAAAGCATTTTTTCTACAACTTCTTTGAGAGGTTGTTTAAAAAATGCTTTTAAAAGGCTCTGACGATCAGGCAACTCAGTTGGGATCGTCAGAGCCTTTTAAAAGCATTTTTTTAACAACCTCTCAAAGAGGTTGTAGAAAAAACGCTTTTAAAAGTTAAAAAAAAAAGATTAAGGGATAATTACAAAAAAGGAGAACCTTAGCGACTTTATGACATGTGAAGTTCAACTCCCAGAATTCCCAATGACGGGTGGAGAATTCTGGGGACTCGAAGTCCACATGTCTTAAAGAAGCCAAGGTTGGAGACCTCTAAGATAACTTGCACTGCACAGAACTAGAAATCCTTAAGAACGTCTTCAAAATACACGACTCTGCAAACTGGCAAGAATATCTCTTCAGGCAGTAACAAGCAGGTCTAAAGATTGGACCATATCCCAAGGGAGAGTTTTTGGCTTATTATTTCCCACCCTTCTGCTTCTTGACACAAAGGTTGTTGGAGAAATGCCAGGATTTGAAAACAGTCCCGGAGGCAGCTATCAGCAAGAGCCAGTTTTTAGAGAAGCTCCAAGCAACTGTATCCTTTTGCTAATTTGGTTCTTTTGCAGAAGAAAAAAAATGTATCTGCAGGTATGACTAGGGCTAGCTGTCTGGTTCTTCCTGGTGCTGACACAGGTATTTTGTTATGTCTGCTTTTAGCCTTTTTTTTAAAAAAAAAAACAAAAATTGCCAAAATGCATTTCCTTAGGCTTTGACTGGGGTTATTAACTCCATTCCAAGTTCCCCAAACTGTTCCAATTTTATTGATTTCGCACATCAATCTCCGTTTTGATTCTAAGCAATATAAACTTTAATATGGAATAGCTTTCATCGGTGACCCACATTGTAGGTGAAATATATTCCCCAGGCAGATGGGAATTCTCGGGCTTGGCGTCTTGATACATCTGGAGAACCTCAACTTGCAAAAACTGCTGCAGAAATAAAGGGGGGGGGGAGGAGGCAAAGGAGACACCTGAGCGGTCCTTGGTGATCTCTGAGCTTGATATTTCTCTCGCAGACATTTCATTACCAAACTAGTTAACGTCATCCGTGCAGGGTGAGGTTTGCAGAGAGGAGGTGGAGGAAGACTGGGGTCCTTGGTGCTCTCTGAGCTTGGCGGTTTTCTTGCAGATGTTTCCTTACCCAAGTAGGTAACTGTCACTGCATTTTTGTATTTACCAGATGAGCTCTTATTTTTGGACTTTCAGGCTTACGGTAGTTTGCCAGAGCCTTATCAGTAGCTACTGCGCATGTCTACATTCCTTTCTTCTTCTCTCAAACTTTTCTTTGTTCTCCGGCCAAGAGAGGTAGCCGGGAAAGCTTCGAAGATGTAGCCTAATTAGATTAGTAAGATTGTTTTTATTTCTTTATAATAAATATTAGTTTCATTAGAATGTATTTTCGGGTTTTCTTTTTTCAATGTATACACAAGGAAAATGCCGCGATTCACCTCTAACTCAGGCAGTTACCTCAGGAAGGTAACAGGGCTGATTGCCGCTCTGACAATCAGTGCAAAAGGGAGTGAGGTTTGCAGAGAGGAGGATGAAAACTGGGGTCCTTGGCCTTCTCTGAGCTTGATAGTTTTCTTGTGGACGTTTCATTACCAAACTAGGTAACATCATCAGTGCACAGTATTGTCCCCTTTCCTTAAGCAGATGGTCAGTTCTCCTCTCCTACGCCAGCCTTTACCCCAGCGGAGGTAAAGCAGGAGTTGGTGCATCTACGTGACCTTCACTTGCTCATCACTCAGCATATGGAAGCTGAAAGCCCAGGTGAGAAGAGGCCACTGAGCCAATTTCTTCACGCCCACCTGGGCATGGATTGGCAAGGGAGTCTAGGAACACTGTAGTCATTGGGTCTTTGTTTAAAGCAAGGGGGACCCACCTTCTTAACTTCAAGACCTGTGGACTTCAACTCCCAGAATTCTTCAATAGGGAATGGGAATGGGAATGGAAATAGAGAATAGAATAGAATAGAATAGAATAGAATAGAATAGAATAGAATGGAATGGAATGGAATGGAATGGAATGGAATGGAATGGAATGGAATGGAATGGAGTGGAGTGGAGTGGAGTGGAGTGGAGTGGAGTGGAGTGGAGTGGAATGGAATGGAATGGAATGGAATGGAATGGAATAGAATGGAATAGAATAGAATAGAATAGAATAGAATAGAATAGAATAGAATAGAATAGAATAGAATAGAATAGAATAGAATAGAATAGAATGGAATATTGGAATGAAGAATGGAATGGAATGGAATGGAATGGAATGGAATGGAATAGAATAGAATAGAATTAGAATAGAATAGAATAGAATAGAATAGAATAGAATAGAATAGAATAGAATAGAATAGAATAGAATAGAATAGAATAGAATAGAATAGAATAGAATAGAACAGGTTCTGTGGGCATAGCTTGGTGGGCATGGTGTGGCTTGGTGAGCATGGCAGGGGAAGGATTCTGCAAAATCTCCATTCACACCCCACTCCAGGGGGAAGGATACTGCAAATTCCCATTCCCTCCCCATTCCAGGGGAAGGATACTGTAAAATTTCCATTCCCACCCCACTCCTGGAGAAAGGATACTGCAAAATCCCAATTCCCTCCCTACTCCTGGGGGGAGGATATTGCAAAATCTCCATTCCCACCCCACTCTGGGGCCAGCCAGAGGTGGCATTTGCCAGTTCTCCAAACTACTCAACATTTCCGCTATTGGTTCTCCAGAACCTGTCAGAACCTGCTGGATTTCACCCCTGCCTTGGAGGTCTTCTAGTCCAGCCCCCTACTCAACCAGGAGGCCCTATGCCATTTCAGACAAGTGACTGGTGAGACTCTTCTTAAAAAATCCAGTGATAAAGTGCCCACAATTTCTGGAGGCAAGCTGTTCCGCTGGTTAATTGTCCTCACTGTTATGAGGTTTCTCCTTAATTCCAGGTTCTCTTCTCTGTTTGGTTAGTTTCCAACCATTGTTTCTTGTCCTGCCCTCTGGTCCTTTGGAGAAAAAATTGACACCCCCCCCCAACTCTTCTCTGTGGCAGCCTCTCAAATACTGAAGTACTGCTATCATGTCGCCCCTAATTCTTCTTTTCTTTAGACTAGTCAAACCCAAATCCTGCAGCCGTTCTTCATATGTTTTTAGCGTTGGGTCCCGAGCGATCTTGTCTTACCTGCTGTCTTTCTTCTCAGAGACACTTGGAGAAAACCCAACCTGGGACAGAGAGTACGAAAGCCTTGTGACTTTGCAGGCCCTACAAGAGATAGTAGAGCAACATCTCGGCAAAGTAGACCAGATGCGAGAAGGTGAGAGTTACTACTCAAGGGCATCATTAGAAGTAAAAGATGTACTTATCCACAATTTTGTTCAGTCTACGGACCCCTTGGCTTCTTTCTATGCTGGTAGTCCTCACTTTATGACCACAACGGAGCAACAACATTTTGTTCTGTTTGTCTAGTTGTTCTGTTGCACACCAGAACAACTAGACACAAGGACTGGTTTTTTCCCCCATGCCATCACTCTGCTAAACAACTAGTTCCCACAACACTATCAAACTATTGACTAAGACTGTATTACTATTATTCTTCTCATCCTTCCTATTACCTGTCTCCTTTTCTACTTATGACCATTACTTTGTTGCTTATATCTTTACAATTTATATTGTTTTATTTAGTTTCCTAGTATGATTTATGTTGATTCCTTATTTAGTATCCTATGCCTATCACTAAGTGTTGAATAGAATAGAATAGAATAGAAGAATAGAATAGAATAGAATAGAATAGAATAGAATAGAATAGAATAGAATAGAATAGAATAGAATAGAATAGAATAGAATAGAATAGAATAGAATAGAATAGAATAGAATAGAATAGAATAGAATTCTTTATTGGCCAAGTGTGATTGGACACGCAAGGAATTTGTCTTTGGTGTATATGCTTTCAGTGTACATAAGGAGAATAAAATACATTCATCAAGAATAAAAAGATGCAACGCTTAGTGATAGTCAAGGTTACTAATAAGCTATCAAATCGTACTAGGAAACAAATAAAAACAACATAACTGAAAGATACAAGCAACATGGTTATAGTAATAAGTAGGAAGAGATAGATATTAGTAAGGATGAGAAGATTAATAGAAATGCAGACTTAGTAAATAGTTTGACAGTGTTGAGGGAATTATTTGTTTAGCAGAGTGATTGCGTTTGGGGAAAAAACTGTCCTTGTGTCTAGTTGTTCTGGTGTGCAGTCCTCTATAGCGTCGTTTTGAGGGTAGGAGTTGAAACAGTTTATGTCCAAGATGCAAGGGGTCTGTAGATATTTTCCCAGCCCTCTTTTTGACTCGTGCAGTATACACGTCCTCAAGGGAAGGCAGGTTGGTAGACATTGTTTTTTCTGCAGTCCTAATTATCTTCTGAAGTCTGTGTCTGTCTTGTTGGGTTGCAGAACCAAACCAGACAGTTATGGAGGTGCAGATGATTCTTATTATTTATATTTATTTATTTATTTATTTAATTAATTAATTAATCATGATTCATGATGAATGTATTTATGATGACTATGATCATGATTTATCACTTACAGCTTTTATGTACCCGGAGAGCTTATGCACCGAAGACAAATTCCTTGTGTGCCCAGTCACACTTGTCCAATAAAGAATTCTTATATCAGTCACTTTTTTCAGTGCCGTTGTAACTTCGAACAGTCACTAAATGAACTGTTGTAATTTGAGGACTACCTGTAGTGAGACTTTAGCCTCCCCTTCTAACGTCAGTCTTTTTGGTGCTAGATATTTAATAGACAGAATAAACAGAGCTGGAAGGGATCTTGTAGGTCATCGAATCCAAGCAGGAGATCCCTACGCCATTTCTGACAAATGGCAGTCCAGTCTCTTCTTGAAAGCTTCCAGGGATGAAGCTCCCACAACTTCTGAATTGTAATAATTGTATATTGTAATAGTGTTGCAATAAGGATGCTGTCAGCATTTCACGCTGCACTTTCTCCAAACGCTGACATAAGTAGAAGAAGCGGAGGCATCTGGAAAGAGACATTTGACCCTTCACTACTTATTTTCACTGGAGAGAATATCACCTAGGAGATGGGATGGGAGGGGGGAAATTCCTTTGAGTGGGAGCAGTAGATTGGGGCAGAGTGACGGGGAAGATGGCCAATGAGTATAGAGGAGTGAGGAAAGGAAAAGGAGGGTTCGCCTGAGGAAGTCAGACTTGGCTGCAACGAGTCAGAGATAGAATGTGTGTGCTTAATAAATTTTTTTTTCAAAGACTTTGTTTGAAATGAAATTTATTCAAGACGACTTCGAAACCTGACAGATGCTTTTCCTTCTCCGGCAGCCCTGGTGTCCCATGCAGAGTTTGCCTCGCTCTACATGAATGACAAGGAAGACAATGGCCATGATTCTTTGGGCTTCTGTCACTCTTCCCTTGGAGATCAAACCTGTTCGGATCCGGATTTACTAGGGCCTCCCCGACTTCTTTTTTACTCCAGCTTGGATGAGCTGAAGGAGATGGAGGCTTTAAAACTGCAAGTGGCGATGCTGGACCAGAAACTTCAGATCCAGACGGTAATTTTTGCTCCGACTTCTCTTTATTTTTGCCCAGGCTGACCATTCCTGACTCTAGAGCCAACTTAGAGAGGAGATGTGGTAGCTTGACCCGCTCAAGGTTGACTCAGCCTTCCATCCTTCCGAGGTGGGTAAAATGAGAACCCAGATTGTTGAGGGGAAGAGGCTGAATATATCTCTCAAATGCTAGCGCTATTACTTTAAAGGACAATGGGTTCACCACGATGGGAACATGGCTTAGGCCCGGGGTATTTGCGGGACCACCTCCTGCCTTCCTCCCATCGTCCCGTGCGCTCCCACAGAGCAGGCCTCCTCAGGGTGCCGTCAGCCAAACAATGTCGACTGGCGGTCCCCAGGGGTAGAACATTCTCTGTCAGAGCGCCGACCCTCTGGAATGGTTTGCCCACCGAACGCAGGATAGCCCCGGACCTCCTCTCCTTTCACCGCAAACTGAAGACGTGGCTTTTCCACCAAATAACTTGATCCGTGGGTGATTGCACAAATTGTAATAATTTTAAACATGGTTTTAATGGGGTTTTTTAAACTTAATTTGTGATTTGTATTATCAATCGAATGGCGGTATATAAATCACAATAAATAAATAAATAAATAATAAATAAATAAATAAATAAATAAATAAATAAATAAATAAATAAACAAACTCACTCACTCACTCACTCACTCACTCACTCACTCCAGCTGAGAATCTTCATCTAACCAGTGGAACAACTTACCTCCGTAAGTTGTGAATTGTCCAACGTTGAAAGATTGGACAATCATTTGTCTAAAATGGCATAGAGTTTCCTGCCTCAGCCTGGGGTTGGACTAGATGACCACCAAGGTCCCTTCCAACTCTCTTATTCTGTTCTATTCCATCTCTGAATCCTGCTAAACTTTATGAAGGTGAGGGAAAGGCTCCCTGCTAGCGCATTGAATTTTGGGAGTTGTTGTTGTTGTTGTTGTTGTTGTTATTGTTATTATTATTATTATTATTTATTTATTTATTTATTTATTTATTTCAATTTATATACCGCCCTTCTCCCCGAGAGGGGGACTCAGGGCGGTGAGTTGAAGTTCACACATCTGGAAGTTGCTGAGGTTGAAAAACTCTGGTTTAGTCCATAGAGTTGGTTATCAGCACTTAGCAGGCTGTTAAGAGCCCCGGTGACGCAGTGGTTAGAATGCAGCATTGCAGGCGAACTGACTGCTCATTGCCAAGAGTTCGAATCTCACCAGGCTCAAGGTTGACTCAGCCTTCCATCCTTCCCGGGTGGGTAAAATGAGGACCCAGATTGTTGGGGGGAAAATAGGCTGACTCTAAACTGCTTAGAGAGGGCTGTGAAAGTCCTCTTTCAGAATATGGGACAGAATATACCTCTAACTGCTATTGCTATTACATCTTTTCCAACGCTGAACGTCGTCCTCTATGCAGGCTATGGAAACGGAACTCCTTCCCCTTCTAGAACCCGGACGCCTTCCAGAAAGTTCTAGACCGTCGGCGATCCGTGCTGTGTATTCCTTGTTGTGTGAAAGCGGGGAGCATGTTCCTGTTCTGGTGAAGGATGAGGAACTGTCCAGCTGAGCTGATGTGAAAACGGACGAGCAGCAGCCGTACTCAGGAAGCTCTTCACCTTTGGCCTCCGTCCTTATAAGAATTCCAGCCCTTTCATGACAGGTGACGATCAGCGGCAGGTCCCTCAGCCTCTTCACCTGCGTGCACTTGTCCAGCAAATAAAAAAAAATATTTTGTACCTCCTCATTAACTTTTTAAAACACACATCCCTTCCCTATTTACGGCTCTTTTGCCAAAACTCAGATAAGTGGTAGCTTGGCTTACGAATATTTTCTTTCAGGCCAATCTTGGCCGGTGCCTGGCAAGTTTGTTTTCATTTCCCTTAAGTTTCCGTGAAATCCAAGCTGAACGGGAGGCTGTGTCTGTGGCAGGGATTGTACCTCAGGCCCATAAAACACGCTACAAATCCTTCTTGACGTTTGTTTTTCGGGCAGAAGCTGCATTTCAGCCAGCCCTGTTTGTAAATCAAAACTCTTGAGATGAAAGAAAGAGAGAAAGAGAGAGAGAAAATGGCCGTCAAACGGCTTCCATTTCAGGACATTTTGTCCTTATTCCATCTGGCCCAGAGTTTCTCAACCCTTGGCAACATTAAGCTGTGTGGAGTTCAATTCCCAGAATTCTCCCAGCCAGCTCGCTTGTAGGAGGCCGCATACCAGGGGTGAAATGCTCCCGGTTCGGACCAGATCGCCTGATCCGGTAGCGATGGCGGTGGGTGGTTTGGAGAACCGGTATCCCTGCTGACCCCTGCTGAGCCGCGCAATCATCAGAGACTTTTTTTTTAACTTTTAAAAGCATTTTTTCTACCACCTCTTCAGCCCAAAAAAATGCACTTTTAAAATTTAAAAAAAAAGCTTCTGATGATCGCGCTGGGATCATCAGAGGCTTTTAAAAGCATTTTTCTGCAACCTCTTTGGCCGAAGATGTTGTAGAAAAAATGCTTTTGAAAGTTAAAAAAAAAAGTTGGCCACACCCATCCAGTCACATTACCCCCCACCAAGCCACGCCCACAGAACCGGTAGTAACAAATTTTACATTTCACCACTGCCCTATACCTGTGATGGCGAACCTCTGGCACGTGTACCAGAGGTGGCACGCAGAGCCCTCTCTGTGGGCATGCGGGCCGTCGCCAGCTGCTCTTCTGGTTTTGTGCTGGCCAGCTGATCTTCGCGCACACCTGAGTGTTAGAAACCCAAAGATCAGCTGATCGGTGCGCATGCAACCCGACCCGAGAATCCAAACACAGAACACAGAGTGCCGAAACTGGAATGCAGCACCGGAGACATGAAGACCAGCTAGCCGGTGTGTCTGCATGCACTGGCCACCTCCAGCGCTTGTGAAGACCAGCTGGCATGCCAGAAACCCTAACACAAAGTGGCCGGCACGAGAATGCGGACCGACCAGCTGATTTTCGGGTTTTCAGCTACACGCACACATTCCAGTTTGGCCACTTGGTGCCGAAAAGGTTCGCCATCACTGCCCTATACCATTCCAGATAAATAGCTGTTCAGTGCCTTCTTGAAAACCTCTAGTGATGTAGCGCCCACAACTTCTGGTGGCAAGCCGTTCCACTGATTAATTGTTCTCGCTGTTGGGAAATTTCTCTTTAATCCTAGGTTGGATCTCTCTTTGATGATCTTCCACACATTACTTCTTGCCCTGCTCTCAGGTGCTTTTGAAGGATAGCTTGACACACACACCCTTCGTTGAAGCGTGAATCAGCCTCGTTCCCCCCCTGGGGAAACTGTAATTAATTAGAGGTGAATGGATCTTGTTTTCCATGGTGCATACTCTCAAAAGAAAGAAAACCTGAAGTATACATTCTAAGAAACATTTTATTGTAAAAGTAAAAAACTTAGCTAACTACATCCTACCGGCAGTTTATCACAGACGGACAAAGGAAAAAGTAAATCAGGAAGTTAGAAAGAAAGAATGTAGAAATGCGCAGTAGCTTCAAAAATCACAAGGCAGGCTTATCTCAGAGATAAGGTTCTCTTGCAAGCTACCGTAATGTTCAGAATGGAAGCTCAGCTGGCAAATACAAACAACACAGTGACACTCTTCTCTGTGACAGCCCCTCAAATACTGGAAGACTGCTATCATGTTACCCCTAGTCGTTCTGTGTTAGGCTAGACCAGGGATCTGCAACTTTAAACAGTCAAAGAGCCATTTAGATCCATTACCCACAGAAAAGAAAACATCAGGAGGCGCAAAACTCTTCCCATGCCTGACTATTTCCTGAGCGGCCACAAAACTAGCATATGTAGTTCAATTCTTCCGAAACTTTTCTTTTCTTGGATTTATCCATGGTTGGCTTACCGGGAGTTGAAAAGCTCAATAAATCATGGTGCCGTCAGGTGTCGCACATTGGCAGTTGTGACGCATATTTTGAGTGACGGAGCCGCAGCAGAGGGGTGAAAGAGCCACATGCGGCTCCAGAGCCGCAGGTTGCTGACCCCTGGCTAGACATATCCAATTCCTGCAACCGTCCATTTGTGTGGCTTAGCCTCCAATCTTCTTATCATCTTTGTAGCTCTTCTCTGCAACACTTTCCAACTGGCCTCAACTTCCCAACATCCTTGAACAGTAGTTTATTGCTTCACACATGCATAGGACAGACATTTATGCTGTCCGTGCCTGGAATAATAGAAAGCAATGGCTCCCAACCAGACTTGCTACTGTTGTCGTTCTGATTCTACGAAAGGCTTTGTTAATTCACACTTTTTCCACCTGGTGGCTCCCGAGTGCATTGGAATAACCGTGTCCATGAACAATAGGCTGGTAATAAATATTCTGGGATGATCAGTACGCTTACCACCTCTAAAGGATGCCAGGTAGAAAGGTTGGATACAACCCCATCTAGGATGCAAACTTCAGAGGATCATGAAATGAGCTAATTTGGTCCAGTGGTTAAGGTACCAGGCTAGGAAGCAGGAGATCGTGAGTTCAAATTTCTTAGCCAGAAAAGCTGAGTGGGCCACTTTGGACCAATCACCAGGAGACTAAGTTCTAGTTCTGCCTTAGGCATGAAAGTCAGCCGGGTGACTGGGCCAATCACCAGGAGACTGGAAGTTCTAGTCCCGCCTTAAGCATGAAAGTCAGCTGGGTGACTGGGCCAATCACCAGGAGACTGAGAGTTCTAGTCCCGCCTTAAGCATGAAAGTCAGCTGGGTGACTGGGCCAATCACCAGGAGACTGAGAGTTCTAGTCCCGCCTTAGGCATGAAAGTCAGCCGGGTGACTGGGCCAATCACCAGGAGACTGGGAGTTCTAGTACAATCTTAGGCATGAAAGTCAGCTGGATGAGTTGGCCAATCACCAGGAGACTGGGAGTTCTAGTCCTGTCTTAGGCATGAAAGCCAGCTGAGTGACTTTGGGCCAGTCACCAGGAGATGGCGAATTCTAGTTCTGCCTCAGCCATGAAAGCTGGACCGGTGACTTTAGACCAGTCACTTCCTCTCTCAGCCCAACCTACCTCACAGGGTTGTTGTGCCAAAAAAAAGGAGGAAAATGTGTTGAGTATGTTTGTCTTTTTGAGTTATTTGTAACTCAAGGCTAAGCTAGCATTTCCCTTCTGAACTGAGGCATCTTTATTATTTATTAAGGGCATTGAACTGGCCTCCCAATCCACGGTGACTCCGTGGAGTAAGGAATAAAACACCAAACGGAAAACCCAACATACCCCCACCCCTCTGCTGACAACAGTCAAGAAAAACAACTTGCTGAAGTTGCATTGTTTGCAGAGAAGATAACAGAACCACATCCTGCCAACTGGTGCTCTTAACACTAAAGGAGGTGCATTGAACGGATATGATAGATGGATTTTTATATGCATTTGGCTAAAGCGGATGATTGCAAATGAACGTTGAGATACAAACTACTCAGTGGGCTCTATATCACCCTGGGATCCCCAGGCCCGCTGGCAAAAATCATATCTTCAGGGTCTTTCGGAAGAGTATCAAAGTGAGTGGTGCGGTGGCCTAGAGGTGGCGCTCTCGCCTCACAGTCAGGAGGCTTGTGAGTTCGATCCTAGGTAGAGGCAGATATTTCTCTCTCTGGGTACACTGAGAATATCATCTGCTGAACAAAACTCCGCAGTGGCGACAGGAAGGGCATCCGGCCATTCAAACACTCCGCTAACTCCATTCGGTTGTCCAGACTCCACCTGGCAAGGGATTACGGGGTCGTTAAAAGAAGATGATCAAGGTAAGGACCAGTCGTATATCCATGAGGATGTTGTTCTCCAAGGAAGGAAGCCCTTCTTGTTTCTACTAGGTGGACTTACTCAGTGCAGAAGATCCATCACGTATTCCTCCTCACTCTGGCATGTCAGATAGCTGTAACTGGGAAAAGGAGACATCTGGGATGACATCTGAACATGTTTCGAAGGGATGGTGAGGACCAGAAAGTAAGGCAGCTAGAAGGTCAAATTCAGACGTTGGCATCTGGAAAAAGCTACTGAGTGCTAAGTTTGGCAATCAGAATATATACGGTTGGAAGGGACGTTGTAGGTATACTATTCTGTTTTCCCCAAAATAAGACATCTCCTGATAATAAGCCCAATCGGGCTTTTGAGCGCATGGCAAAAAAATGTCCCCCCAAAATATAGGTCTTATTTTCAGGGGAACACGGTAATCCAACCCTCAACTCAAGCAGGAGACCCAGCCTGTGCCATTCTGAACAAATAGCTCTCCAATTTCTTCTTAAAATCCTCCAGTGATGGAACACCACAACTTCTCAAGGCGAGCTCTTTCACTCTTCTTCCCAGGGGTGAAATCCACTTAACCTTCACTACCAGTTCGGAAATGGGAATACGCGCAGAGCATCAAAATCGAGACGTGATGACATCCGGGTGGGTAGGCGGAGCCTCCCACCGCCGTCGCTACAGGTTCGCCCAAGTCAGACAGACCCGGCTGCATTTCACCACTGCTTCTTACTGTCAGGAACGTTCTCCTTAGTCTCTCTTTAATGATTTTCCACTCATTAAATTTTTTTACCCAAAAAAATTTTTGCAAAATTTTTTAGAATTTTTAGAGTTTTGATATTCATTTTAAATGGAATTGTTTTAACTATCGGCTAAATTTATACTAGCTGTTTTTAAAATTTTAACTTTTGTGTACCTTGTTTTTTATCTGGCTGTTCACCGCCCTGAGTCCGTAAGGAGAAGGGCGGTATATAAATCAAATCAAATCAAATTACTTCTGGATCTGCCATCAGGCGCTTTTGAGAATAACTTGCCAACCCAATCTTGCCCGCTTTGTCTGGCAGCAGTTTGGGTAAAGCCTTTTTACAATGGTGTACTCCAGCCCCATATTATTTTAACTGGGCATAATATTGATGGAATACATGGGGAATTCCTGCACCCAGAGCTTGGTCTCTCATCAGGAAGGCAGGGTCTCCAAACACTGCATTTTTCTTCTAAGCACATCCTTCACGCACATCAGAAGTGCCCGTTTTCCTGGGCACATTAAAGTTTTCCCAAGCACAAAGAGCTTCTCTCTCTCTCTTTTTTTTTTTTGGGCTTGCTCTTCTGACAAAAAAAAACTTAGCAAGTGAAAAGAAAACCTCTTAGCTAGACTCTGTTTACAAAGGTAGATTCTGGGAAAAACCTCCTTTGTCCGAGTCTCTTCTTTTCTCCCGTTTTAAAACCTACCCTGAATTGAATGAGAATGGAACAATTTTCCTAATTCTTGAATGGATTCAATTAAGCTTGCAATTCCCTCTCAGCACCACCACCACCCCTCCCTCTCTTTTCTCTCCTGGATTCAATTGCTTGTGCAGAACTGGCTTGCAACATCACCCTCCCCTCGTCCACTAAGAAGTGGGGTTTTGTTCCTAGGAAGAGAAGAGAGAGAGAGAGAGAGAGAGAGAGAGAGAGAGAGAGAGATTTGGGAGGCAAAACGGATGAAGATGCTTGAGCTGGAAGTTGAGATGAGGAAGCAGGGGGCCTGTTTAATTAATTGGCCCCCTAAGGCTGAGGCAAATAGATGGGGAAGAAATGGAGGGAGGGTCAGGTTTTATTTTCCTGGACTCCAAGATCATCGCAGATGGGGACTGCAGGCAAGAAATTAAAAGACACTTTGCTCCTGGGGAGGAAAGCTTTGGCAAAGTTAGACAGCATACTAAAAAGCAGAGACATCACCCTGCCAACAAAAGTGCGTATAGTCAAGGCGATGGTTTTCCCAGTTGCAATGGATGGCTGTGAAAGTTGGACCATAAGGAAGGCTGAGCGCCAAAGAATGGAGGCCTTTGAACTCTGGTGCTGGAGAAGACTCCTGCGAGTCCCTTGGATTGCAAGGCCATCAAACCGGTCAGTCCTAGAGGAGATCAACCCTGACTGCTCTTTAGAAGGCCAGATCCTGAAGAGGAAACTCAAATACTTTGGCCACCTAATGAAAAGGAAGGACTCCCTGGAGAAGAGCCTAATGCTGGAGGGCAAAAGAAGAAGGGGACAGCAGAGAACGAGGTGGCTGGATGGAGTCACTGAAGCAGTCTGCATGAGCTTAAATGGACTCCGGAGGATGGTAAAGGACAGGAAGGCCTGGAGGAATGTTGTCCATGGGGTCATGATGGGTCAGACACGACTTCGCAACTGACAACAAAAAGGCTGAGCGTCTGCTGACAGAGTCAGGAGAAGAAGGCTGCCATTATGCATGGCTCGCCAGTTCTCACATACGAGAACAAGCCTAAGATGCAATTACCACTTGGGAATTAGAACAAGGCTTCATCCAGACACAAGATGCGTTTCTTGGCAGCAAATTCTGGACTAGCAGAAACTGGGGGAGGCAGGGAGAGTACAAAGCACCATGGTTGAAAGGCTGGGTGGTGTTTATGGAGGGGTCCCTGATGGTTGTCATGTTCTCTCATGAAGGAGAACTCCTCTTCAGGAACATGTCCATCCTTCCAAAGGAAGGTAACATAACAATTGGGACTGGAGGCTAAAACATATAAAGAACAGTTGCTGGAATTGGATATGTCTAGTTTAATGAAAAGGACTAGACATATCTAGTCCTAAGGACTATTACTAGCAATAATAATAGCACTTAGACTTATATACTGCTTCACAGTGCTTTCCAGCCCTCTCTAAGCGGGTTACAGAATCAGCCTCTTGCCCCCAACAATTTGGGTCCACATTTTACTGACCTTGGAAGGATGGAAGGCTGAGCCTGGTGAGATTCGAACTGCCAAATTGCAGGCAGCCAGCAATCAACAGAAGTGGCCTGTAGTACTGCACTCTAACCACTGCGCCACCGAGGCTCTTAATATGATATGAGCAGTCTTCCAATATCTCAGGGGCTGCCACAAACAAGAGGGAGTCAAGCTCTTCTCCAAAGCCCCTGAGGGCAGGACGAGAAGCAATGGGTGGAAACTCATCAAGGAGAGAAGCAACTTAGAACTAAGGAGGAATTTCCTGACCGTGAGAACAATGAATCAGTGGAACGACTGGCCTCCAGAAGTTATGAATGCTCCAACACTGGAAATTTTTAAGAAGAGGTCAGACAACCATTTGTCTGAAAGGGTGTAAGGTTTCCTGCCTGAGCAGGGAGTTGGACTAAAAGACCTCCTTCTAACTCTGCTATTCTGTTAATGGAATGAAATATTCTCAGCCCCCAATTCTCTCTCTCTTGCTAATTCTGCAAAAAAAAAGTGGGGGGGGAGGGGAAGAATCCTAGGAAATGTCACGATGAGTTGCTGCATATGCTTCGCCACAAACACATATTTGGCTGGACATGCTGTAGGAGACCATCTGGCTTGTATACAGTCTGTGCCCTGTGAATTACCAGGCTGAACACATTCAGAGGGAGCTAGCTTAAAGTGCAAAATTTAAGGAGCTTGGATAGCTCAACAGACCAATGCATTGTAATTTAACTCCAGCTGTCTGCAATTAGCATGTTCGAATCTCACCAGGCTCAAGGTTGACTCAGCCTTCCATCCTTTCTAAGGTAGATAAATTGAGGACCCAGTTTGTGGGGGCAATAAGCTGACTTTGTATAAATATACAAAAGTATGAAGGCTATTGCTTAATGCATTGTAAGCCGCCCTGAGTCTCCGGAGAAGGGAGGCATATAAATCAATTTTTTTAAAAAAATCACATCACCTTGCAAGTCGGATAGAAGAGAATATTTGAGGGGGGGGGGTCAGTCAAATATGTCATAAGTCTTTGCTGGACATCAATTCAGCCAACAAACACTTGGGTCGGTGGAAACAGATTTTATTAAAAGAAAATAATAAAAGCAATTTTGCAAAATAGGGGGGATATCCCAGCAGAGACCTCAAGAAGGAGTTTGAAGCCATACCTGAAGTTTCAAAAGCATTACATTTTATAGTTCCCTATCCAGACGCCCCCCCGCCCCTCCTACATCGGGTCTAGTGACCGATCATGGCTAATCCGAAGTGCCTTTTAGAGAGAACATCATCTCTTTCTCTAATTAACATGTTTATCAACACCTCCCCATAACTACCCATACAATATTTTGCAAGAATGGCTCTTTCTTATCTCTATTGCCTTGGCATTAAAGAGTGGGCCTCTTTTTTCAAACAAAAGAAGATCTATTCTAATGCAGCATTGTTACATATTGGTGTGCTTTCAGCATGTCCTTTCTCCAACTATCTTAAAGCAGAATAATGTCTAACAAATTTAACAGAGTAGAAGAGCTGGGAAAGGACCCTTAAGGTCATCCAGTCCAACCCGCTGCCTGAGCAAAATTGAATCTTTACTTATATGCATTTCTAACCTATATACTTACATACTATTTTATTTTTGAATTTTCTTATATCCTACACCTTGAGTCCTTTTGCACCCACAAAAGATCTAACTCCAGCCCACTTTAAATTCCATGGACTCTCTTACCTACCATCATTTTGCTTCGACCATTAGTAGCTCAGATTAAACTCAGAGAGTTTAAGATTGCAATAAACCTTTATATTCATTTGAGGGGGAAAAAAACACAGAATATTTGTAGCTCAAGGTTAAGTTGGAGGGGCCTTAGTGCTGTTTGAGCTTGGTGATTTTCTTGGGGACATTTCATTGCCAAACTAAGTTACACCATCAGTGCTAAAAGAGAGTGGGGTTCGCTCTTTGTTTATATACAAGTGCCAATAGAAAAAAATATTCGTAGCTCAGGGTTGAACTTTGGAATCCTTAGTGCTCTCTGTGCTTGGTTGTTTTTATGATTGGTTCGATTTATATGCCGCCCTTCTCCAAAGACTCAGGGTGCCTTACAATGCATTAAGTAATAGCCTTCATACTTTTGTATATACTTGCTTAGTAGGGCAAGTTTTACAAAAACTAAGTACCGTATTTTTCAGAGTATAAGACGCACCCCACTATAAGACAGACCTACCTTTTTTGGTGAGGAAAAGAAGCAGGCTGTTTGCTCCTTGCAGCAAACAGCCTGCTTTACTTTCATTTTCGTTTTCAGCATAGCTTGATTAGCACAAGGAGGAAAAAAAAAATCTGCTCCAGCAATTTTCCTCCTTGCAGTAAGCAGCAGAGTCCTGCACAAAACAGCTGAGAGCAAAACAGCTGGGAGTCGGGAGGCCGATCCAATCAACTGGTGCTAATTAGGCTGTGCTGAAGCTGAAAGGAGCTGTTTTTTTCTTGCTGTTTGCTTGCAAGGAGGTAACTGCTGGGAGGCAGAGGCCAAAGGGTGCGGGGGGGAGGCAGTGGATGGGCGGGGCTACATTTGGTGTATAAGACGTACCTAAATTTTCATCCTCTTTTGGGAGCGGGGGGAAAGGTGCGTCTTATACTCTGAAAAATACGGTAACTGATGTCCCGGGTGCCTGGCGATGTTACCTAGTTTGGTAATGAAAGGTCTGTAAGAAAACAACCAAGCGCAGAGAGCACCAAAGACAGCACAGTAAAGATATACTTAGGAACAAGCTATTACTCATGCTTTTGAATGGCTCTATTTGTGACTGCATAGGATCATATTGTATTAACTCTGCCTAATTGGTTGTTCCTAATCGACATAGATTTACGGAAACTCCGGCTTTTGATTCTGAAACCGGGCCTGGATTCTCTCTTCATTTGATGGCTCATTTTCCGCAAGAATGCCGTAGGTGAATCTCTGCTTGGCTCCTGAACCCAATGTGAGTTACTAGTTTTCTGCTCCACTGAATTCGTGACTGTTGATTTCAGCGGCTCAGCTACATTCTGGTTAGGTTAAAAGTGCAGCAGAATATTTCCCCACCCCCACCCCCACCCCAATCGTCAGTTGGACTGAATGAAAAGAAACATCTTCCTGGAGAAAAAGCCAAACTTTAAGAGCCAGGAATTTGGTAAGACGATGCTGGGTCCCGAGGAAAAAAAGATTGCGTCCGTTTAATACATAGAATTAAACTTGACGAGGCTCGGAGCTTCCTGCGTCTGTCTGGAAGCAAGCAGAGTTCGGTTCTCGGGTTAGGTGCAGGGGTGGGCTGCTGGCGGTTCGGGAGAACCTCTAGCTAAGATTCTGTGCAGTTCGGAGAACCTCCAAATCCCACTCCTGGCTGGCCCCGCCCCGCCCACCCTGCCCCGCCCCTACCAGGAGTCCCCACGCGGCCTATTTTGGATGCAGGTAAGTGCAGGGCATACGCAGAGGCTCAGGGAGGGCAAAAAATGGGCTACCGGAAGTTTGGGAAGGCCAGAAACAGGCCCATTTCTGGGTTCCAGAAGGCCTCCGGAGCCTGGGGATGTCAGAGCGGCAATCAGCCCCGTTACCTTGCATGGGTTAATTGCCCTCATTTTGAGTTGGATCGTGACTTTTATCCTTCTGTATACTTTGATCAATAAGCCGAAAAACATTTTCTAATTAAACTCATATTTATTGCAAAGAAAATAAAACATCCTACTAATCTAAAACAGTTACATGTTGGCAAAGAATCCCCAGCCAGACCTTCACTGGCTGGAGAACAAAGGAAAGTTTTTTCAGAAGAAGAGAAAAGAATGCAGACATGCGCAGTAGATACTGATAAGGACTTGGCAAACTACGGTAAGTCTGACAGTTCAGAAATAATAGCTCTGCTGGTAAATACAAAAACGCAGTGACAGGGGAGGCCGTTTTCGCCCTCCCGGAGGCTCGAAAAAATCCTCTGGAACCCGGGGAGGGCAAAAACGCCCCCTTCCCTTATCAGGGTATGAAGAATTAATAGCTGTAAGCTGATAAGAAGTTGTAAGCAGAGGCAACTGAAAGCTGATGCAATGGAATGAGGCAGCAGAGTTACTGCCACTTTAAGAAGCTGGTTCATTAATTGTGAACATTTTAACAGCAGCTAGAATTGTATTTGCAAAAAACTGGAAAGGAGAGAAGATAATTACTGATGAAGAAATTATTAAGAAAATGTTGGACTGTGCTGAAATGAATAGATTGACATTTGAAATAAGAGAACAGGAAGATAAACAATATTATTTGATATGGGAGATATTTTATCAATGGTTTGACAATAAAGTATGGAGATAGTATATGTGAAATGAAATTTCGACGAAATGCTTAAATATTTATCTTCTGTTCAAGTAAAGAATAATTGTCGTATGATGAGATTTCGAAAATTGTAAGCACGAAATGATTTTAACCGATCGAGATACTGTCTATAATTGTTTGTAAGGATGATATTTTTATGTTGTTTTTTTAATTTTAATTTAAAATAAATCTTTTTTCAAAAAAAAAAGAAGCTGGTTCAGAAGCTGCCTATATAAGCAAAGCCATTAGAGGATGTTTCCTTCTCCTCAAGCCTTCTCCTCATGTATTATACTTCTTGTTCTCTCGTCGTGTGTATTATTGCTCTCCGTTGTATCAGTAGCTGTATGATGAAGGTATTTAATCACGTATAAGTTTGTAAATATTTCACTGTAGGTAAAACCACTGTTATTTATCTAACAGGCTCTGTGTGCTGTGTGCTGTGTTTTGCTCCTGGATTTATCTCATAATACTAGTTATACTGCCTAAACTCTGACACACACACCCGCTGTGGCGCAGGAGGCCGACTAGGCCATGTCTACCATGGCCACGCCCACCCAGCAACTGGGCAGAGAACCCAGGGGTGGGTTCTACTTACCTTTACTACCGGTTCGCAACGGGGCCGCACGCACTCGCTTCTCTTGCTTGCATGCTTACTCTTCTCCGCATGCGCAGAAGCATTTTGATGATGTCAGGGTCGATGGGCGGAGCCTCCCACCAGTTTTACGACCGGTTCTATAGAACCGTTGCGAACCGGGGGCAACCCACCACTGAGAGAACCCCTTGCTAAAATTTTTGAAGCCTGCTCCTGGTTAGGTGTCTCTCACTTGCCTGATTTCGTGGAAGGGTGGAGACAAGGATTAATCTGACCCATTTTGGTTGGGTGATGGGAAATCAATCGCGGCTGTGGTTTATTCTTCTTTGGCCAGCCCAGAGCAAAATTGGAACCCTTGCTTTGAAAATCCTTCGGGTTGAGCCAAGAGAGAGAATTCCCTACCGCAGTCAACCTCCTCTGTTGATTTTCCAAAACTTTCTCTTTTGTGAGCTTCCAAAAGGCAGACAAATTGCATTTTCAAGAGCATTGAGAATTTGAAACACTTGAATGCCAAATGGCCTGGATCATGAAGTTCACTCTGTTCTTCGGTCCCTGTTTAGGGGAGGTTAAGAAAACCCCCAATGATTAGTTGCTGGTGAAAGCTGCACATTGCAATTAAATCACAGTTTGCCTCATTTGTGATATTAAACTAGAACCGGCTGGGGTTTTTGCAGCCTTAGAAACTGCAATGGTTGGATTCACACAACCCACCAAAATCAAGGAGAGAATAATAGAATAACAAGAGTTGGAAGGGACCATGGGGCAGGGGTGAAATGTAAAATGTGTTACTACCGGCTGTGGGCGTGGCTTGGGGGGGTAATGTGATGGGGGGCGTGGCCAACTTTTTTTTTTACTTTTTACTTTTCAAAGCATTTTTTTCTAATGCTTTGAAAAGCCTCTGCTGATCAGGCAACTCAGCTGGGATCGTCAGAGAGGCATTTTAAAAAATGCTTTGAAAAGCCTCTCTGACAATCAGGCAACTCAGCTGGGATCCTCAGAGACTTTTCAAAGCATTTTTTTTAAACCACCTCTTCGGCCAAGAAGTTGCCGGAAAAAATGCTTTGAAAAGCCTCTGAGGATCCCAGCTGAGCCGCATGATCATCAGAGGCTATTTTTTTAAAAAACTTTTAAAAGCATTTTTTTCGTCGGAAGAGGTTGTAGAAAAAATGCTTTTAAAAGTTAAAAAAAAAGCCTCTGATGATCGTGTGGCTCAGCTGGGCATGGGGGGGAAGCGCAGGGATTTTTGCTACTGGTTCTCTGAACCACCTGCCACCATCGCTACTGGATCAGATGATCCGGTCCAAACCGGGAGCATTTCATCCCTGCCTTGGAGGTCTTCTACTCCAACCCCTGGCTCAGGCAGGAAATCCTAAACCTTTTCAGACAAACAGTTGTTCAATCTCTTCTTAAAACCTCCAGTGATGGAGCACCCACAACTTCTGGAAGCAAGCTGTCCACTAAATAATTGTTTTTGACTGTTGGGAAATTTCTCCTTAGTTCCAGGTTGCTTCTCTCCTTGATTAGTTTCCATCCATTGCATCTTGTCTTGCCTTCAGGCGCTTTGGAAAATAGGTTGACCGAATCATCTTAGTGGCAGCCTCTCAGATCTTGGAAGACTGCTATTGTGTCACCCCTGCTCTTTCTTTTTTATTTATTTTATATTTATTGAATTTCTATACCGCCCTTCTCCCAAAGGACTCAGGGCGGTGAACAGATTAAGATTTCATATACATATAATGTTTTTTTTAATAAACAGTAAATAATAAATAGAGTCAACTTGGTGTATCTACTAAGACCTTGGCATAGAATTTTGATGTTTATGTTTATTCTTCCCACTGGACTAGACAGACCCAATTCTTGCAACCGTTCTTCATGGGTTTTATTTATAATATTCTATCTATTGCTTCTTGTCTTGCCCTTCAGGTGCTTTAGAAATAGTTTTTTGTTTGTTTTTTTTAAATTTGATTTATATGCCGCCCTTCTCCGGAGACTCAGGGCGGCTTACAATGCATTAAGCAATAGCCTTCATACTTTTGTATATTTTATACAAAGTCAGCTTATTGCCCCCACAAACTGGGTCCTCAATTTACCCACCTTAGAAAGGATGGAAGGCTGAGTCAACCTTGAGCCTGGCTAGGATTGAACTCACAGAAATTATAGGCAGCTGGTGTTAATTGCTGCCTTTATAGAAGGCATTAGCCCTCTACGCTACACAGGCTCTTTGACTCCCTCTTCTTTGTGGCAGCCCCTGAGATATTTGGAACACAGTTATTGTGTCACCCCTAGTGCTTTTTTTCATTAAACTAGACATACCCAGTTCCATACATGATTGCAGATCTGAATAATGTGTGAAAGTTCATCCTGTCTTTCAAGGTTTCTCCTGAGTGATTTACTTGCTGGAACAACAGAAGAAAGAAATTGCATAATGTTGAAATCCATTCATGTGCGTTTCAAGGTGCTGGTTGCCACCTTCAAAACGGTCCATGGCTTTAGGACCTGGATATCTGCAGGACTGCCTTCAGCCATCGATTGCCTCCCACCGACCGATTCGCTCCCACAGAGAGGGCCTCCTCAGGGTGCCGTCAGCCAAACAATGTCAAGTGGCGGCCCCCAGGGGGAGAGCATTCTCTGTGGGGGCACCTACCCTCTGGAATGAATTCCCCCAGATATACGAAGGATCCCTGAACTCCGCGCCTTCCGTCGTGCTCTGAAGACCCTATTATTTCATCGGCGGTCTGATGGAACAATGATTTTAATTGGGTTTTTTAAACGTTTTTTAAAAATGGTTTTTAGTTGGGGTTTTTAATTACGGCCAAAGAATTGAATTATTTTAAATGATTTTTTTTAATTTTTGTGTTGTTATTGTTTTATTGTGGCTGTATACCGCCCTGAGTTCTTCGGGAGAAGGGCGGTATAAAAACACAATACAATAAAATAAATAAATAAATAAATAAATAAATCGTTGGAGCCCCTTCCTCTTAATAAAGGAATAAACAGTGCGATGTTTTCTCTCCGTTTATTGTATTTCGATTTTCAGCCCGCATATTACTGCAGAATTAGTCGCAAACTGTACTTTAGCGATGCTTCCAATCTAATTATAAACGACCAACAGTGCAAATATAATGAAATGGATATAATAACCTAGAATACTAGAGACTAAGCGACTCTAAGAATGATTTAAAATCCACGCGGTTCTTAAAAATGGATTAAAACTATCCTAGGTTCCCCTCGCACATATGTGCTAGTCCCGTGATGGCGAGCCTATGGCACATGTGCCAGAGGTGGCATGCAGAGCCCACTCTGGGGGCATGCACACCATCGCCAGCTGCTCCTCTGGTTTCTGGCATCCACAGCCAGCTAGTTTTCACAGGCCAAAAATGGCCTGAATATAGCCCAAAACCCAGCCTGAAACAGCCCCCCAAAAACGGCCTAAAAACCAGCCAAAAAATAGGCATGTGCACGCTGGCCAGCTGATCTTTGGGTTTCCAGTGCTCAGGCATGGGCGAAGACCAGCTGGCCAATGCACATGCTGAAAATCCGAAGACCAGCTGGCTGGCATGTACATGCGCACCGGCTAGCTGGACTTCAGGTTTCTGGCATTCTGGCGCACACACTTGCACACACATGCATGTGAATTCTGGTTTGGGCACTCAGTGCCAAAAAGGTTCGCCATCACTGTGCTGGTCGTTCCCGACACTAGGGGGCGGTGCTCGTCTCCGTTTCAAAGCCGGAGAGCCAGTACTGTCCGAAGACGTCTCCGTGGTCCTGTGGCCGGCATGACTCAACACCAAAGGCGCACGGAACGCTGTTCCCTTCCCACTAAAGGTGGTCCCTATTTTTCCACTTGCATTTTTTACGTGCTTTCGAACTGCTGGGTTGGCAGAAGCTGGGACAAGGAACGGGAGCTACCCCATTATGCGGCACGAGGGATTCGAACCGCTGAACTGCCGACCTTTCGATCGACAAGCTCAGTGTCTTAGCTACTGAGCTACCGCGTCCCTTCAAACTATTCTAAAGAAATGCCTAAATAAAATGATAACAATAACATAACAGAGTTGGAAGGGATCCTGGAGGTCTTCTAGTCCAATCTTTAACAG
Organism: Coluber constrictor foxii; assembly: GCA_038048745.1. Classification (NCBI taxonomy): domain Eukaryota; kingdom Metazoa; phylum Chordata; class Lepidosauria; order Squamata; family Colubridae; genus Coluber; species Coluber constrictor. Next base: position 9,980,828 of record CM075973.1, read on the forward strand.
ACCTTTTATCATTTCAGAAAAACTGTCCAGTCTGTTCTTAAAAACTTCCAGTGTTGGAGCATTTACAACTTCTGAAGGCAAACTGTTCCACTGATTAATTGTTCTCACCATCTAGAAACTTCTCCTTAGTTCTAGGTTGCTTCTCTCCTTGATAAATTTCCATCCATTGCTTCTTGTCTTGCCTTCAGGTGCTTTGGAGAATAAACTGACCTCCCTCATCTTTGGGACAGCCCCTCCCTCAAATACTGTAACACTGAAATGCTCTTCAAAACTGTCCAAACGAGGACTGTGCAATTAAATCGAGGACAGTCATCCTATAACTAGAAAGGTATTTCCTCTAAGGAAACAGATGCATGACTCACCACCCACCAAGACATCCGAAGAGATTACACTACGGATGTTTTATATGCACGCCAACCTTCGCTCTAGCCTGATTGACACAACAGAAAAAGGCAGGCTGAAGAAGACACAGGACAAATCCAATATATCAGCTGGGGAGCGAAAATATTTGCTTGCTTCCTGCTAGTCCTTTCTCAGTCAGCTATAATCCAAGTGATGATTTCAACAAAAATAAATGCCCAGGGTTTGATCTGATACTCTGGACAGTTCCTAGTGCTGGATTTATAGTGTAGAAGATGAAAATTGCATGCTAATAAATTTAATCCAGATAGTCCTCGATTTACGACCACAAGGGGGACCGAAATTTCCATTGCTAAATCCAGCGGTTGTTAAATAGCGATAGCAATAGCACTTAAGACTTATATAGCACTTTACAGCCCTCTCTAAGTGGTTTACAGAGTCAGCCTATTTGCCCCCAACAATCTGGGTCCTCATTTTACCCACCTCGGAAGGATGGAAGGATTGAGTCAACTTTGAGCTGGTCAGGATCGAACTGCTGGCAGTCGGCAGAATTAACCGACTGCCAGCTAATTCTAACCACTGTACACCATAGAAGGAAGGAAGGAAGGAAGGAAGGAAGGAAGGAAGGAAGGAAGGAAGGAAGGAAGGAAGGAAGGAAGGAAGGAAGGAAGGAAGGAAGGAAGGAAGGAAGGAAGGAAGGAAGGAAGGAAATCTGGCCGGCGGCCATGGGCTGAAGAGGGTGACACAGTAGTGAGTTCCGGCCGGTTCTGCCAAGCCTGTAGCGGTGACGATATGACATCACTGAACCAATCTATTGCTGCCTCCTGAGTCCCAGCTGATGGCTAGAGGGAAAAAACCTGTTTAAACTCTTGCCGTGGGGCTTCAAAGGGCCGCCCTACAGCTGATCAGTGCTAAAAGAAAACAAATGGGTAGACTAGTGCCTACAAAAATACATGAGTAGATCAGTGCCTCCGAAAACAAATCAGTAGACCGGGGCATCAAAAAACAAATGAGTAACCGGTACAGTTCTGCAAGCAGTTAAAAGCCTGGTAGATGTTTCCAGCCTCTAGAGGGCCTCCAGAGCCTGGGGAGGCCGGTTTCACCCTCCCGGAGGCTTGAGGAAAACTTCTGGAGCCTGGGGAGGGCAAAAAGCGCCCCCCCCCCCGCCCGCCGTGGTGCAGGAGCCAGACTAGGCCATGCCCACCATGGCCACGCCCATCCAGCAACTGGGCAAAGAGCCCCTTGCTAAAAATTTTCAAGCCCACCCCTGGAAATACTAAGATCGTAGGCTAGGCTAGGAAGTAAAGAAGGAAAACATTACGACGGAGGCTACGCACGGTTAATTCTTCGAATGTAACGCAAGTAAGTTTACATTTAAATGGAACAGACAGTTTCGTTTATTTCTAAAGCCGGGCCCACCCTTGTCCTTATAACGTTTTGAAGACCGACGGAGGCTGGTGGAGAAAAAAAATTCTCTTGAAGTAATGTTTAATCTGCTGAAAATTTATAACACTGTTTTGTTGAGAAGCGTGTATTCTACGCCTGGCTAAGAATCATATTTTGGTTTTTATTTAAAAATGCTCCCAGTCACCAGAGGGTTTTTTTTTTTTATCACTGGACTGTTTTAATTCACCTCCTACTTTAAGACGGTTTTATTCTAGTGTTTTTGTTTTTCATTAAGCCTTCAGTACCGTCTGTGTGGCCATTCCTGCCTCGGTTGATAGGATCTTTCTGGAGATAAATTCTAACGCTGTTTTCTTGCCAATTGTTTTAGTCGCTTATCTTTAGATCTCCTTTCTGATGGCTAATTTATCTGCAGCTCTACTGAGCTTGGGTTTTCATTATCAAAAAGGCTGCTAATTTCTAAATATTTGCCCCAGCTCAATTCAGGGTATTGAATCCTGTCAAACCTCTCTGGAGATTCTCAGTCATCGAAGTCTTTTTCAAGAGGATATTCAAAGTTTTTCTTTGAATATGTTTCGCTTGAGGACACAGATAAACCTCCAGGTGGCCTCAAGGACTCTCTAAAAGGATGCAGATGACTAGTTGTCTGCAAGGAGTATAAATCCTTCCTTTCCCCGCCATTCAGTCAGAACTGAAGAAGCTTCTTGGATGAGAAGCAAAACGTCTTCAAAGAAAAACCAGAAAGGCCTCTTGGGGGAAAAAAGCATCTTTTGGATATCCTGTCAAACGTTCTTAAAATGTATATTCCAACAACATGAGGGGGAAAAAAAACAAGGAATAGAGGATTCCTGAGAAGAAATTCTCAAGTTATGACCATAATGGAGCCTGCTTATCACTTATAACTTGTGACCAACCTCATTTTATGAACTTGTTTGCAGCGGTCATTAAACAAATTGAATGGTTGTCAAGTGAATGGTTGGCAATTCAGCTGGGATCATCAGAGGCTTTTAAAAGCATTTTTTCTACAACCTCTTTAGAAAAAATGTTTTTAAAAGAAAAAAAAGCCTCTGCCAATCAGGCAACTCAGCTGGGATCGGCAGAGGCTTTAAAAACATTTTTTCTACAGCCTCCTTGGCCAACGAGGTTGTAGAAAAAAATGCTTTTAAAAGCCTCTGATGATCCCAGCTGAGTCACGCGATTCTCGGAGGCTTTTTTTAATTTTAATTTTTAAAAGCATTTTTTCAGCCGAAGAGTTTGTTTTAAAAAATGCTTTTAAAAGCCTCTGATGATCAGGCAACTCAGCTGGGATCATCAGAGGCTTTTAAAAGCATTTTTTTCTACAATCTCTTCAGAAAAAAATGTTTTTGAAAGAAAAAAAAAGCCTCTGCCGATCAGGCAACTCAGCTGGGATCATCAGAGGCTTTTAAAAGCATTTTTTCTACAACCTCTTTAGAAAAAATGTTTTTAAAAGAAAAAAAAAGCCTCTGCCAATCAGGCAACTCAGCTGGGATCGGCAGAGGATTTAAAAACATTTTTTCTACAGCCTCCTTGGCCAAAGAGGTTGTAGAAAAACAATGCTTTTAAAAGCCTCTGACGATCCCAGCTGAGTCGCGCGATCATCAGAGGCTTTTTTTAATTTTTATTTTTAAAAGCATTTTTTCAGCCAAAGAGGTTGTAGAAAAAATGCTTTTAAAAATAAAAAAAAAAGCCTCTGATGATCGCGCGGCTCAGCTGGGCAATGGGGGGCGGGGGGGACAGGGATGTTTGCTATCGGTTCTCCAAACCAGCCGCCACCATCGCTACTGAATTGGGCGATCCGGTCCGAACCTGGAGCATTTCACCCCTGGTACTACAATTAGGTCAGACTGAAGGCAGCGTAGTTCTAAGTTGTCTAAACCCAGAATTTCAAATCCAAATCCAAATCCAAATGAATGTTTCTTCTTGGAATTAACAAGCAAGGCTGAATCTAAAAGCTATCTTCAACATGTCTTCTTCATCAGCTGAAACCGAAAGGCATATCTTGTTAAATTTGTGTAATACCAGAGCTCACGGTGACATCTTCTGAGGGAAGTTGAGCTGAAAGAAAGGGACTGGCCCAGAGTCACCTGGCTGACTTCCATCTTTAAAGAATTTGGGTCTCCACACTCCTAATGCAGTATTTTCACCATGATTTACCTAAGCTTTTGGGCTGAGAGGGATGGACTGGCCTCAGGTCCCTCAGGGGCCTTCCATGCCTGAAGTATGATTAGGAGTGACATGATAGCAGCCTTCTAATATTTGAAGGGCTGCCCCAGAGAGGAGGGGGTCAGCCTATTCTCCAAAGCACAAGATCTAACACAGGGGTCTCCAACCTAGTTGGCAACTTTTAAGACGTGTAGACTTCAACTCCCAGAATTCCTCAGCCAGCAAAGGCTGAGGAATTCTGGGAGTTGAAGTCCACACATCTTAAAAGTTGTCAAGGTTGGAGACCCTCGATCTAACAGATGGAAGATTATCAAAGACAGATCCAGCCTAGAATTAAGGAGAAATTTCCTGACAGTGACAAAAATCAAACCACTGGAACAGTTTTTTTAAAAAATTAGATTTATATGCCGCCCTTCTCCGGAGACTCAAGGCGGCTTACAATGCATTAAGCAATAGCCTTCATACTTTTGTATATTTATACAAAGTCAGCTTATTGCCCCCACAAACTGGGTCCTCAATTGACCTGACCTTAGAAAGGACAGAAGGCTGAGTCAACCTTGAGCCTCGAACTCGCATAATTGCAGACAGCTGGGTGTTAATAACAGGCTATCTAGCCCGTCGAGCTATCTGAGGCTCTTTTAAGTTTGTCTTCAGAACCTGTGGGTGCTCCATCACTGGAAGTTTTCAAGAAGAGACAGGACAACCCTCTGTCTGAAATGGTGCTGGGTTTCCTGCTTGAGCAGGGGGCTGGATTAGAAGATCTCCAACTCTATTATCCTGATACTAATCTGGTCTTCCCACTCCATGAATTTTGGAGCTTCATAGTTGCCCCCACACTGAACAGAAGACTGAGACGACCAGATTCTTCTACCTGTTCCCGTCTTTGTAAAGAAAAGCTAAAAGAACTCTTACACCTCCAAACAGCTCAAGCAGATCAACAAATCCTAAAGACACCAACATAAACATTCGGGTCAGGATTCGTTGGCCAAGATAGAACCAAGAAGTCGTCATCCCAAATGATGAATCCTTTTGTTGTGTCGTTGTGTCCCATCCCCGTCACCCCAGGAGAAAGGAATAAAGATGCTTTATTCAGTCCCCCGCCCCTCTCCCAGTCAGGATTTTTCTCCGAAACAGTTAATAGCGGCTGAGCTCCTGCCCACACATATGATCTCATTTCTCCTGCCTGCCAATCCCAGCCATTGGCTGCTACAGCAAAAGAATCAGTGGGAGCCAACGGTGGTGCAGAAAGCCAGAAGCTTTTTCCAGCCAGAAGCAGCCAGAGAAAGAGAGAGAGAGAGAGAGAGAGAAAGAGAGAACGCAACAAGAGAAGAAACGAAGGAGAGGACTTTCCTTGTGGTTCTCCACTCCCAGAAAGAAGCTACGTTGCAAGAGTTCTGGATCTTCATCCTCCCAAGGAGTTGGGGGGTAAGAGTCTTCCACCGGGCACCTGTCAGAATGATGAACTGTAAGTCCAACTCGCTGACTTGCCTCCAAGGAGGCAAATCGGGGCTGCCCGTAGCTGCCACCACGGACTCCACCGCCACCTTGAATAAACTAGCCCTGGCCACAGGGGGCACCGAGAAGTCGTGGTACCGTTGCATCTTCCCCTTTGGCATTGTTGCCTTGGTGATCGGCATCGCCGCCACCTGCATCACCTTCACCATCAATGGGCCCCAGATGGACATTGCCAAGGTGGTCTCCGTGGCCACCTTGCTCTTTGGAGTCGGCCTCCTGGTGGCCGCGTTGGTCTGCTGGCGGGCCAAACGAGAGCGTCAACGGAAGAAGCAGCAGGAAGAGCCCCTTCCGTTAGAACCGGGGGGTCTCTGAAGCCCACCTTGAGCCAAAGCCCCCCCCAGGAATCAACCTTTGCTGTAGAGAACCCTATCTTTTTCATGTCTTCCATGGCAGATGTTGGGGAAAGGAGCTATGGAGACACACATCCCGTGTGTTGGGGATGGAGATGCATAGAAGCCAGCCAGCCAGCCAGCTAGGGGCCCTTGGAGCTCCTATAACTCAGCGTGATGAGTGGCATTATGGACCAGTTAAGGTAGTCAGCTCAGGCCAAGAAGGACGGAGAATCAGTCCCTGCAGGTGAATGGCCAGGATGGGTGCCCAGCTGACCATACTTCAGCCTTCCTTCCTCGCTCCCCACCACCACCACCTCTAGGAAGATGGTTTCATCTCAGCCAATGGGGCTGTGGATGAAAAAACCCCAAGGACTAACTTCAGGAAGAGAGTAACAAAAATGCAGAGTTCTTTCCTTGAGTCCTTTCCTTGAGGAGACTGACTGCTGCTTTACAGTGCAGCTATGCCCACCTGTCTTTAACTGTGGGGGGGCGGGGGTTGGGAAACAACACCAAAATATCCTTTTGAAAGAAAGGAAAAAGCTGAAACATCAATCCCAGGATATGAAGCTGGAGGTCGTGAGAAGTTCCAAGTGGCTTCTAAGTGGGAATCTTTTTTTTTCCCCTGTCTTTGGTTATTACCAGCCCTCCGGACGGATGAGGTAAAGAGACTAGGATTTCATCTGGGCTACAACAGCCACCCTCGTTTCCCACGGGGGGGGGGGAAACCAGGTTGAAAGTTACTACGCAGCTTTTAGAAACGAACAAGCATTCCCTTCTGCTGCTAAGGCATTCAGCAAGTTAGGCGGAGAACCTGATTTTGTTCTCGGATGGTTAAAGAGGCCGGCGTGCCAAGAAGATGCCCACTTTGGTTTGCCAGATCTCATGCAAATGTTGAGAGCCGTCGCAACTGCTACTGCTCCTTGCAAAGTGGTACAGCTTCTTCAGACTGTGAGGATTTGAGGGAGGGATGGGGGAGGGAAGGAGAAGGGGTGATTTATTGCGGAGTAGCAGTTTGGTGACTCAAAACGATGCAGCCATGCCCCCTGTTTTGGAAGCACTGTGTACGTAGGGAGTTGGCGATAGCAAAGGGCGAATTAAAACTTGATTTCCCCGGGGAATAAATCCCTAGGGACAGATCCTGCCCTCTTTGGTCTCTTACTGGGCCTTGCTTTGGATGAAGTCAGTCTGGGTCGGGCTGCACGAGAGAGGTGCGCGCGCTGGTGCTTTTAACACCGAAAAGGGATTTGTGCGTGGAAAGTATCCAAAGCTGGCTCAGTTAGCGGTTTCTGGACAAGAGTTGCAAAAAATAGCTTTGAGTATTGTCCTCCAGGATTGGGAGTTTGGAGGGTGAAAAAGCAAATTTGTTCGAACCTTCTCTCTCAGTGAAAAATGAGGCGCAGCAATGTGTATTACAAATAGATGCATAAGGGAATAAAACAGCTTCACCCTTTGAAGTCATTCTTTGGAAAGTGTCTGGAATCATGGCCAGAGATCTCGTAGGCTGTTTTTGATGCCTTCTCCATCGTCCCGTTAAATCCAGAATGTGCTCCAGAAGCTTCTCTCTGTCTGTCTGTCTGTCTGTCTGTCTGTCTGTCTCTCTCTCTCTCTCTCTCTCTCTCTCTCTGTGTGTGTGTGTGTGTGTGTGTGTGTGTGTGTGTGTGTGTGAAACCTGCCCTCCGAAAACTGGAGAGCAGGTCTCCAGAACCTTTCCAAAAATTATCCCTCTGCCTTAAGAAGAAAGGAGGTCATGGGGATGACGAAGGCTCTTCCGCATTTCATTGCATGGCATGGAAACGAAGTCTAGTCTACAGATGGTCCTCCACTTAACAACCCTTCACCTAGGGACCGTTCATGGTTACGACGGTGCTGGGGAAAAGTGAGTTACGACTCTTTTTCACACTTAACAACCACTGCAGCATCCCCGTGGTCATGTGGTCAGAATTCGGGTCGGGTGGCAACCGACTCATATTTATGACGGTTACAGTGTTCCCCCCTGGGAGGGGGGGGAAGGTGTCACGTGATCTGCTTTTGCAACCTTCTGACAAGCAAAGTCCACGGGGAAAGCCAGATTCACTTAACAACGGGGTTACTAACTGAACAATTGCGGCGATTCACTTCACAAACTGCTGGCCGGAAAGCTCGTAACAGGGGACCGAAATTTGCTTCAGTGTTTCACTTAGCCACCGAAGGTTGGGGCTCGGTTGTGGTTGTAAATCGAGGATTATCTGCATTGGGCTGCTCCAAGCATCCTTGTCAGGGGAAGGTGATCCTGGCCTTCTCCTCAGAACCAAAGCTAGGTCCCTAAGCCAGGCAACGTTGCAGTTGGGTTTTGACTCAAAGGTGCTGGTTTTCCAAGAGGCAACTGTACTTTCTGGTTTTTTCTTTTGAAGAGGTTTCGCTTCTCATCCAAGAAGCTTCTTCAGCTCTGACTGCATGGTGGGGAATGGAAGGATTGATACTCCTTGCAGACATCTGGTCATTTGCAACCTTTGAGAGAAACGTTGAGGCCACTTGGAGGTTTCTCTGTGTCCTCAGGGTCACCTGAGTGGTGCTCCTGGTTCCTGTAGTCTGCAATTTTTTTCCTCTGGAAATCCATTCCTACTCCCACGCCATTCCAAGAGTCTTCATCCCAAATTCCATAGCTAAAAGTCTGTAGAGATTCTCAGTCATCGAAGTCACGGTTGTCCCCAAGGTGCTTTTTCAGGAGGCCACTGGACTTTCTCGTTCTTTCTGTGAAGACATTTCGCTTCTCATCCAAGAAGCTTCCTCAGCTCTGACAGGATATGGGGGGTGATGGAAGGATTTATACTCCTTGCAGACAGCTGGTCATTCGCCTCCTTTTTAGACGGTCGTTGAAGCACTCAGAGGTTTCTCTGTGTCCTCGGGGTCACCTGAGTAGCGCAAATGGTTCGTTTAGTCTGCCATTTTTTTTCCTCTGGAAATCCATTCCTACTCTCACACCATTCCAAGAGTGTCCTTCTCAAATTCCGTAGCTAAAAGCCGGTAGCTATTCTCAGCCATCTAAGTCATGGTTGTCCTGGAGGTGCTTTTTCAGGAGGCAACTGGAAAAGTGGATGGCCTGGATGAGTGAGAATCGCTATAGACAATTGGGTTTTGACTCTTTTTTTTAAATTTGATTTATATGCCGTCCTTCTCAGGAGACTCAGGGCGGCTTACAATGCGTTAAGCAATAGCCTTCATACTTTTGTATATTTATACAAAGTCAACTTATTGGCCCCCACAAACTGGGTCCTCAATTGACCTACCTTAGAAAGGATGGAAGGCTGAGTCAGCCTTGAGCCTGGTGAGATTCAAACTTACAGGAATTGCAGACAGCTGGTGTTAATCACAGTGCTTTAGTCTGCTGAGCCACCAGGCCCAAGACTTGTCTTTCCTGGTTCAGAGGTCCATCTGGATGACCCACTCAGCCACCAGAGACTCAGTGGCTAAGACACTGAGCTTGTCAATCAGAAAGGTCAGCAGTTCGATGGTTTGAATCCCTAATAGGAAGTCTCCTACATGAACAGGGGGTTGGACAAGATGACCTCCAAGGTCCCTTCCAACTGTGTTATCAACTGACCCAGATAGTGAGAGAAGGCTCCCGTTCTCCAATTTGTTGTTTGGTCCTCAGCTGTTGTCTCATAACACACCCGGTGTGTGTGTGTGTGTGTGGAGTTTTGCTAGCAGAGGTTAGAGGCTAACTCAGCTGCTCTTAGCACCTGGACCTCAGCCCACCTCTGGACATGCAGCTGGAAGGAAGCAAAACTGGATTCTGTCCAAGGAGATACAGCTGCCGGCAGGAGCCCATGTCTGGGGTGACGGGCGGGTGGGCGGGGAGAACAGAGAACACAGAGCCGGCCACATCCATCACGTTTCTGGCTGCAAACTTCACGGCTTCACAGTGGCAGAAAATCCCCTGAGGTGGCTCAGCCAGGCCTGGCCAAGATGCAACAGATGTGGAAGTAAAAGCTGTAATGGCTCATTCAAAAAAAAAAGAAGACCAAACGCTGGGAAAAGAGATGATGTAGAGCAGAAATAGAGGGACGCAGTGGCTCAGCGGCTAAGACGTTGAGCTTCTTGATCAAAAGGTCGGCAGTTCAGCGGTTCGAATCCCGAGTGCCATATGACAGGGTGAGCTCCCGTTGCTTGTCCCAGCTTCTGCCAACCTAGCAGTTTGTAAGCACGTAAAAAAAAAATGCAAGTAGAAAAATAGGGACCACCTTTGGTGGGAAGGTAACAGCATTCCGTGTGCCTTTGCCATTGAGTCCACATGACCACGGAGACGTCTTCGGACAGCGCTGGCTCTTCGGCTTTGAAACGGAGATGAGCACTGCCCCCTAGAGTCGGGAACGACTAGCATGTATGTGCAAGGGGAAACTTTACCTTTACCTTAATACATATTTTTTGAAGTCTGCTTTTCCTCTGGGCATCATTACTCACCTCTTCCTTCTTTTTTTTCTTTTAATCCTCAAGTCAATCTTATAAACTGGTGATGCAGGAGGAAGAATGATTGATTTCATGTCTTTCTGGAAGTTTCGCAACTAAACGAGAACCTGTGTATCTCTAGGGTTGAGTCATCGCAATATACATCACTTGGTTTCTGCTTGCCATTTCTACGTACAGTAACTGGGGATTGCTTTGAGTTCTGGCAACTTGAGGCACATTTTTTTTTCTTCCTCATTTTCGTGGGGGTTGGAAGGGTTCCTCTGTTTCGAAGCCGAAGAGCCAGCATTGTCTGAAGACATCTCCGTGGTCCTGTGGCCGGCATGACTCAACACCAAAGGCACACGCAACACCTTCCCATGAAGGGTAGTACCTACCGTATTTTTCTACTTGCATTTTTTTTTACGTGCTTTCGAACTGCTATGTTGGCAGAAGCTGGGACAAGTAACGGGAGCTCACCCTGTTACGCAGCACTAGGGACTCAAACCGCCGAAAAGCCAATCTTTCTGATCGACAAGCTCGCCGTCCTTAGCCACTGAGCCCCCGCGTCCCTCTGCCGCTGTATATGGAAGATGCAAAAAATGCTCTAAAACTCAGCTCTTCTTTCTCCCAGAAAGAAATCAATAAGGCTATCTCGGAAGGTAGAAGAGGTCCATATTTCTGCCACAGGGATGTCTCGGTGAAATATCGAGAGGTCCATCTGAAGTCGAAGCAGACTTCATGTTTCTTTTCTTCATCCGAAAAAAAGTCAGCCGAAAAATACATGAGATGCTTTTTAAAAAAAATGAAATGCAATTGCAACCATAGTGTAAGGACCGAAGAAAAACAGCCTCTCTTTGTGAGGTAAACAAACAGCCTTCCCCACTGTTTTAATAGCACAGATTTCAATCTCCCTGGGAAAAAAAAGGAGTCACATTTGATTTACAGGCCATTAACAGAGCTTCCCCCCACAAGTCCTTTTAAAGAGAAGTAATGGCAGGAGAAGAAGAAAAAATAAATAAAACTTAATTTAGCGGTAGACATATAAGGGCCTACTTATCCCGGCAGTCATTTTCAGTTCTCTGGCTTCCCTTGATTGTTCTACTGAAATCTGATGTCAAGATCACCAAATTTAAGAGATAAAAACTTTGACCATTAAAGGAAAAATGGATGAAAGCTATTCCTTTGCTAGGGGATCTCCTGGACTATTTCTCCTTTTTAAAAATCTTAACCGCAACATCAGTAGTGAGTTTCAATTTTTTTTACTACCAGTTCTGTGGGTGTGGCTTAGTGGGCGTGGCTTGGTGGGCGTGGCAGGGAAAGGATACTATAAATTCTCCATTCCCATCTTACTCCAGGGGAAGGATACTGTAAAGTCTCCATTCCCTCCCCAATCCAGGGGAAGGTTACTGCAAAATCCCCATTTCCTCCCAATCAGCTGGGACTTGGGAGGCAGAGAATAGATGGAGACGGGGCCAGTCAGAATATTTACTACCTGTTCTCCGAACTTCTCAAATGTTTTGCTACTAGTTCTCCAGAACTGGTCAGAACCTGCTGAAACCCACCTCTGCCCGACATGAAAAAACTGGGACTAAACCAGTGGTGAAATCCAATTTTTTTTTACTACCGGTTCTGTGGGCATGGCTTGGTGGGCGTGGCAGGAGAAGGATACTGCAAAATCTCCATTCCCACCCCACTCTGGGGCCAGCCAGAGGTGGTATTTGCCGGTTCTCCAAACTACTCAAAATTTCCCCTACCGGTTCTCCAGAATCTGTCAGAACCTTCTGGATTTTATCTCTGTACCAAACCAAATCTCAATCCTATCTTCCTCATGTTCTCCTGTGTAGGAAGTTAGCGCCCACCCCTCTCCTAGAAGAATGGAATATTCTAGGAAATAGTAAAAAGGCAGAATATTATACCCCCCTGGATGAGAAATGGAGAAACTTAATAGCTTCCACACTCTCAATAATCCACAGCAGATGTCAGCACTTAAGAGATAAAGAGATAGCTAGGTCTATTCATAAGCAAATGCCCTCAACCCAAGATCCAACAAAGATAGGATTAGCCCTCTACCCATCTAGCAACAGAACTCACCACATGGCACCTGGGGAGATTGCAGCACCCAGCAAGGCTCAACTAAGCCTAGGGCTCAAAAGACAACCTACAAAGTTCACCCCTGCATGGCCCCATGGGAGTCTGACAACCTATCAGAACACAAGTTCAAATTCAAAGCCCAAGAGAGGGTATAAATCTCTCTATCTCACCCAGGACCTCAAAACCAGGTGGTCCTGTCCACCATTAAACCATATTTTCAAGTAGTCTCCATGTTTCCAGTGTCTTTCTCCCAGCTTGGAGCTGAACCCAGATGTACATTTCTTCCAACATCTGTCTAGCAGGATTGAGAGCCAAGGCTGTGGATTTTATTTTATAAACGAAGAACTACAGTCGCACTGCACAAGTGCCTTCAAAAGAAAGAATTAAGAAACAAAGATATTGTTTGACAAGTTCTGAGAATTTTATTACGTATATGAATTTTATTATGTATATCAATATTATGTTGTTGTAAGCTACCTACAGATAGTTATCGACTTACAATTGAGACTGGAATTTCTATTGATATGTTGATGAAGATTCTCAGTCATCCAAGGTAGAGATATCAGGAAGTTGAATCCTGGCAACTGCCTTTATTTTTGTTAATTAGACATATTTTGCTGCTTATCCAAGTAGCTTGACTGACGAAGCTACTTGGATAAATCAGCAAAACATCGTTGGAAGAAATATCCATCTGGTTCCGTTCCAAGCTGCGAAAAAGGCACCAGAGACAAAATGGAGGCTGGAGGCTGATTGAAAAGAGAGTCCATTTAGAAATAATACAAACAGAATAACAGAGTTGGAAGGGACCTTGGAGGTCTTCTAGTCCAACCCCCTGCCCAGGCCTACACCACTTCAGACAAATAGTTATCTGACATCTTCTTAAAAACTTCCAGTGTTGGAGCCTTCATAACTTCCGCAGGCAAGTTGTTCCACTGATGAATTGTTCTAACTGTCCATCTTTTTATTTTTTTTGAAAAATTTCTGACATTACAGAACTTAAACTGAAATGTATTAATTCCACTCTTACATTTCATGACATAACAGAAAAACGTCATGAGCCAAGAAAAGGGGAAGAAGCACGTGCCCATTGTGTACCAAATGTGATCTATGCGAGTGCATGCACTGTGTGTGCCAAAAGGAGGCTTTGGAAGGTAAGTAGAACAGCGTGGGGGAGTGATCAGCTGTGGCGCACGATCGTGGGAACCTTTTAAAAAACTTTTTAAAAGCATTTTTTACTACCGGCTCGAGCTAAGGTTCCCCCTCCCCCCCCGGTGCTGTTCTACTTATCTTCCCAAGCCTCCTTTTGCACGCATTGTGTGTGAGCACGCCTGGCTTCCATTTGCTGTGCATTGGGCATGTGATCGTCGGAGCCTTTTTAAAAACTTTTTAAAAGCATTTTTTTACTACCTATTCACCCGAACCGGTAGTAAAAAAATGCTTTTAAAAGGTTTTTAAAAAAGGCTCCGATGATTACAGCTGTGCCACGCAATCATCAGAATCTTGGCACAGCTGTGAACGTTGGAGTCTCTTTTTTTACTTTTTAAAATAATTTTTACTACCTATTCGCCTGAACCGATAGTAAAAGAAATGCCTAATTTTTTTTAAAAAAAAGTTCAAACGATCAGCAGAGCGACACGTGATCATCAGACCTTTTTTTTTCTTTTTTTTTTTACTTTTTAAGGCATTTTTAACTACTGGTTCCGGAAGAAAAAAATACTTAAAAAGTAAACAAAAAACAAAAAACGGTCTGATGATCACGCGTCACTCAGCTGATCATTGGAACTTTTTTTTTTACATTTTTTACTTCTGGTTTGGTGAACCAGTAGCATTTTTTACTACCGGTTCAACAAACCAGTAGCATTTTTTACTACCGGTTCAGCAAACCAGTAGCATGTTTTACTACCGGTTCAACAAACCAGTAGCATTTTTTACTATCGGTTCAACAAACTAGTAGCATTTTTTACTACCGGTCCAGCAAACCAGTAGCATGTTTTACTACCGGTTCAACAAACCAGTAGCATTTTTTACTACCGGTTCAGCAAACCAGTAGCATGTTTTACTACTGGTTCAACAAAGCAGTAGCATTTTTTACTTCCAGTTCAACAAACCAGTAGCATTTTTTACTACCGGTCCAGCGAACCAGCCCAAACCGGTAGCATTTCACCTCTGCTTTGTTCCATTACAGTCCAAGCACTGGATTGCTTTGCAACTAAGACTAGTGAAGTACAATTGAATTGTGTAGATAGATATTACAAAGCAGCTGCCTTCTTTCTTTAGTCCATGAGGTCCCTCTGCCACAGTGACAGGACAGCTGCAAAGTGCGTCACTCAGTTTCAAACAGGAGAAAGTCGCAAGTTACACTAAATGTTATTTCCGTTACATGTTTCCTCCTTCCTTCCTTCCTTCCTTCCTTCCTTCCTTCCTTCCTTCCTTCCTTCCTTCCTTCCTTCCTTCCTTCCTTCCTTCTCCCTCCTGTCCCCCCTCCCTCCCTCCTTATTTTACACTGCTTTCTGTGCTATTAATAACGTCAATGAAATTATTTCTTCACATTGCTTTTTTTTTTTTTACTACGGAGTTGCACTAACAATTCAGCCTGGGATTTTGACAGTAGAGCAGAGCAGAGCAGAGCAGAGCAGAGCAGAGCAGAGTACTTTCCATGATGAGGCAGCTGTGAATTGGCACCTTTTTACTTCCTTTTCAAGACCACAAAAATCTTTCAACCCCAAAATCTTTTCTAACTTTCTGGAGAGAAAACGTCTCAGGAACAAGCATTCTTCCCTTCATGGCCCAATATGGCTGCGGAGAGGGTTGATTGACAGGCTTCGGTTAACATCAGAAAGCCAATCTCATTTATCCTCAAAGCACCGAACAGTAGCTATAAAGACACGGATTACGGGGGCTTTTAATTAGTATTGTGGCATGGGGACAAAACATAAATGACTGTCAAAGCAATCCCCAAAATTGCAGAATCAAGCCCTTCAGAAGCTCCGGCCCATTTGTCATTAGAGAAGGAAAGTTGTGTTTATTTATTCATTTATTTGTTTTATTGCATTTTTATACTGCCCTTCTCCCAAAGGATTCAGGGCGGTGTACAGCCATAATAAAACAGTAACAATACACAAATTAAAAACCATTAAAATAATTCAATCATTTGGCCATAATTAAAAATCCCAAAACTAAAAACCATTAAAAAAACAATTAAAATCATTGTTCTGTCAGACCGGCTTGATAAAATAATAGGGTCTTAAGAGCACGATGGAAGGCACGGAGGTCGGGGATCCTTCATATATCCAGGGGCAGTTCATTCCATAGGGCAGGGGCCCCCACAGAGAATGCTCTTCCCCTTGGGGTCACCAGTTGACATTGTTTGGCTGATGGCACCCTGAGGAGGTCCTCTCTGTGGGAGCGTACCAACCGGTGGGAGAAGGCGGTCTTGTAGATATCCAGGTCCTAAGCCATGGAGCGCTTTAAAGGTGGTAACCAACACCTTGAAACGCACCCAGAAGACCCCCAGGAGCCAGTCACAAACACAAAAATAACCAACTGAACATTTTATTTTTACTTAAATTTATATGCCACCCAATTCCCGTGATTTCAAATCTGCCTCTCGATGCCCGGGTTTCAAAATCCAGAAGGTTCAGCACATGAAAAGGATCTCTGCTGGACAGGAAATGCCACTGAATTTATTTTGTTTTCAGTGGGTGGGGGGATGTATTTGGTTACTCGAGGCACAGAAATAGAAGAAAGTGACATATCTTGGCAGCTCAGTTTAAAGGAAATCCGCCAGGGTCCCTGCTGTGGCAAAAGAGCGAGAGTTGAAAAGTGAGCTCTGTTCTATTTTTTGCTCTGCTTTATCAGAAGATAAAAAGCAGCCATTCCCCCTCCACCACTTATTTATTTATTTATTTATTTATTTATTTATTTATTTATTTATTTATTTATTTATTTATTTATTTATTTATTTGATTTATTTGATTTATATGCCGCCCTTCTCCGGAGACTCAGAGCAGCTTACAATGCATTAAGCAATAGCCTTCATACTTTTGTATATACCTGCTTATTAGGGCTTTCGGTCCCCCCAAGCGGTGTTCTTTTTTTTTAATACAAAGTCAGCTAATTATCCCCACAATCCGGGTCCTCATTTCACCTACCTCAGAAGGATGGAAGGCTGAGTCAACCTTGAGCCTGGTGAGATTCAAACTCGCAGTCATTGCAGGCAGCTGGCAACTACTTCCTGTTCTCACCTGTGGACACAGCTTCTCTAGGGAATTTAAACTACTGTACCATTTAAAAAAGGGATGCAGTAGCTCAGTGGCTAAGACGCTGAGCTTGTTGATCGAAAGGTCGGCAATTCAGCGGTTCTAATCCCTAGCGCCACGTAACAGGGTGAGCTGCTCCCATTCCTTGTCCCAGCTTCTGCCAACCTAACAGTTTGAAAGCAGGTAAAAAATGCAAGGAGAAAAATAGGGACCACCTTTGGTGGGAAGGGAACAGCTTTCCAGTGGTGAAATCTAAAATTTGTTACTACCTGTTCTGTGGGCATGGCTTGTGGGGGAGGAGGGGTAATGTGACTGGGTGGGCATGGCCAATTTTCTTTTTACTTTTAAAACCATTTTTTCTACAACCTCTTTGGCAAAGAGGTTGTAAAAAAATGCTTTCAAAAGGCTCTGACGATCCCAGCTGAGTTGCCTGATCTCAACTCAGCTTGGATCATCACAGGCATTTAAAAGAAAAAAAGGTTTCTTTCTTTTAAAAGCCGTTGACATTCCCAGCTGAGCTGCACAATTATCAGAGGCTTTTTTTTTACTTTTAAAAGCATTTTTTTGGCCGAAGAGGTGGTAGAAAAAATGCTTTTAAAAGTAAAAAAAAAAGCCTCTGATGATTGTGCGGCTCAGCTGAGCATGGGGGAGCGGGGGGGGGGGGGCAGGGATTTTTGCTACCGGTTCTCCAAACCACCCATCTCCATCACTACCGGATCAGGCGATCTGGTCTGAACTGGGAGCATTTCACCCCTGCAGCGTTCCGTGCGCCTTTGGCATTTAGTCATGCCGGCTGTAAAATGGGACAAAATTGACTTAACAACTGTCTCACTTGGCAATAGAAATTTTGGGTCAGTTGTGCTCGTAAATTAAGGACTATCTGTATTCTTGGGTGCCTCTGCTAGACTAGCATAGATTATTTAAACGGGACCAATTTAAAAAGTGGCTTTTTAAAATTGGTTAACACTAAAAGAGAAAGACACTTGAATTACAGGCAATTTAGGCCCTAAGCGAAAAACAACGGCGTCTTCTCCAGCTTAGCTCCATTTGTGAAGACATGGTGATATCACGACTGGGGAGCTGAGCAGTTCCCTCCCCAAGGGAAAATTTTTGCTCCTCCAGGAAAATAAAAATATTTAATTCTTCTAAAAAAGTGTGAAAGAAAAAACTTTGGGAGGAAAAAAAATTGCTTCGGGATGTTTAGCCTTTAATTAATTAATTAATTAAATTTATTTATTTTATTTGGCTTATATGCCGCCCTATCTCTAACGGACTCAGGGCGGCTCACAATAATAAAATTCACAAGTGCTTCTGTTAATGCTTGTAACCCATAAGAAAAGTTAATTTCGTCTTTTTCCGTCTTTTTTTTCCCCCATCTTTTGCCACCAATAGCCTCCCACCGACCAGTTCGTTTTCACAGGGAGGGATTACTCAGGGTACCGTCTGTCAAATTGTGCCGACTGGTGACTCCCAGGGGGAGGGCCTTCTCTGTAAGGGCTCCAACCCTTTGGAATGAACTGCCCCCTGATATACGAAACATCCCTAATCTCCGTGCTTTCCGCTGTGCCCTCAAGACCCTGATGTTCAATCAGGCGGGGCTAAGCACGTTAACTGGGAATAATTAAAATATTATATAATTCTGGGTTTTATTTATTTGGGCTAAACTATGCTATAATTTTAATTATCAATTTTATGATGTTTATGTATCTTTTATTTTTTCTTGACTGTACACCGCCTTGAGTCCTGCGGGAGAAAGGCAGTATACAAATATAATCAATCAATCAATCAATCAATCAATAAATTTCTTAGCTAAACCTCATCAGTCACTGGCTTGCAAAGGAGCAGGGTGAGCTGCTGGGGGTCTGCAGGGGTCCGGGAGAACCTCTAGCTAAGATTCTGTGCAGTTCAGAGAACTCCCAAATCCCACTCCTGGCTGGCCCCGCCTACCCCACCCCTCCCCTCGCAGGAGTCCCCATGCAGCCCGTTTTGGATGCAGGTAAGTGCAAGGCACGCGTGGAGGCTCGGGGAGGGCAAAAAACGGGTCTACTTGAAATTTGGGAAGCAGGGAAATGGGGCTGTTTCTGGCCTCCAGAGGGCTTCCGGAGCCTGGGGAGGCTGTTCTCGTCCTCCTGGAAGTTTGAGGAAAGCCTCCGGAGCCCGGGGAGGGCAAAATCACCCCACCGTGGTGCAGGAAGCCGACTAGGCCATGCCCACCATGGCCATGCCCACCCAGCAACCTTGCTAAAACTTTTGAAGCCCACCCAGGGGTGAAACCCAGCTGGTTCTATCCAGTTCGGGAAAACCGGTAGCGGCGACTGCAGGAGGCTCTGTCCTCATGATGTTGCTTGTTTGCGACATTTTAAGGCTCTGCACTTGTGGAGATGGCTTTGTGCATGTGCAGGCATGTGCACATTGGCGAACCAGTTAGGGAAGGTAAGTAGATTTCACCCCTGATCCCACCCCTGGATAGGAGAATGAATAGAATAGAATAGAATAGAATAGAATAGAATAGAATAGAATAGAATAGAATAGAATAGAATAGAATAGAATGGAATGGAATGGAATGGAATGGAATGGAATGGAGTGGAGTGGAGTGGAGTGGAGTGGAGTGGAGTGGAGTGGGGTGGGGTGGGGTGGGGTGGGGTGGGGTGGGGTGGGGTGGGGTGGGGTGGGGTGGGGTGGGGTGGGGTAGGGTAGGGTAGGGTAGGGTAGGGTAGAGTAGAGTAGAGTAGAGTAGAATGGAATGGAATGGAATGGGGTAGGGTAGGGTAGGTAGAATGGAATGGAATGGAATGGAATGGGGTAGAGTAGGGTAGGATAGGGTAGGGTAGGGTAGGGTAGGGTGGAGTGGAATGGAATGGAATGGAATGGAATGGAATGGGGTAGGGTAGGGTAGGGTAGGGTAGAGTGGAGTGGAATGGAATGGAATGGAATGGAGTAGGGTAGGGTAGGGTAGGGTAGGGTAGGGTAGGGTAGGGTAGAATAGAATAGAATAGAATAGAATAGAATAGAATAGAATAGAATAGAATAGAATAGAATAGAATAGAATAGAATAGAATATAGAATAGAATAGAATAGAATAGAATAGAATAGAATAGAATAGAATAGAATAGAATAGAATAGAATAGAATAGAATAGAATAATTTATTGGCCAAGTGTGTTTGGACACACAAGGGATTTGTCTTGGTGCATACCGGGCGTGAAATCTGCTTACCTTCCTTACCAGTTTGGAAGTGCACATGCCACCTGTGAGTGCACAAAACCTGTGCATGCGCAAAACCTTTTGCACATGCGCAGAAGTTAAAAAAACATTACTTCCTGGTTAAAACAATACCCAGGCAGCGATCGTTCCCGGATCACCGAACCACAGGGAAAAATCGCTACCGGATTGGCCGATCCGGTCCAATCCAGGAGCATTTCACCCCTGGTTCATACACTGTCAGTAACTGGATTTGAAAGCGGTCAGAAATGATATATAGGGTTTCTTTCCTGAGTGGAGGGTCAGATTAGAACACCTCCACGGTCATTTCTGACTGCCCTATTCTGCAGACGCGTGGCATACAAATGTAACAAGTCAATAAAATAAATGGCAGCATGTTTGCAGATTCAACCAATCCTGAATTGAGCGAAGGCACTCCCGTTTTTCTGAATCCATGAAATTAAATAGGAACGGGAGAGGTTTAACTGCAGACAGAACAAGGAACATTAATTCTTGAGAGAATCATCAGCGTGGGAAGCTGGGTCCCCTCGGATTCCAATCGTTTTCTCAAACGGAGCGTAACGCAAGTTATGGCACCATTCAAGACCAATAAAACAGCAAAAAGCTTTTTTTTTCTTTTCTGGGAGATGCTTCAACCTGTCTTCTTATCCAATACCCCTCTGGTCTCCTTCTGCTCTCCTTCCATCTGTTGCTTTCCCTGCGTCTTTCGCCTGTGCATTGCAAGCTACTTCTCTTGCAATTTCTTTTCTTTCTTTCTTTTTTTAATGCAAGCTTTTCTCTACTCCCTTTCTCAGTTTGACCAACATTGGCGAGAGAGAGAGAGAGAGAGAGAGAGAGAGAGAGAGAGAGAGAGGGAAGCATAAAGACAGTAATTAAGCAGTGTGCAATTCTGAAAGAAAGACGCCCCAAAGGAAGCAGGGTACTTAACTAGCAGCTTGGTGAACGGCCTGGAGCTGATGATACAACATTAAACCTCCCATCCTTTTGAGAAGTTATTTTCTTCTTCTTCTTCTTCTTCTTCTTCTTCTTCTTCTTCTTCTTCTTCTTCTTCTTCTTCTTCTTCTTCTTCTTCTTCTTCTTCTTCTTCTTCTTCTTCTTCTTCTTCTTCTTCTTCTTCTTCTTCTTCTCCTCCTCCTCCTCCTCCTCCTCCTCCTCCTCCTCCTCCTCCTCCTTCTCCTTCTCCTTCTCCTTCTCTTTCTTCTTTTGAGCCTGTCTTCCCCCTTCCCCTAATTGCCTAGTTATCCCATCGGATGATGGTATGGGTATCAAACGGGAAGGATCTGAAATGGAAAAAGTGGTGAAGGGGACACTTAAGAGGAAAGGGTATCAATTTGCAGTAGGATTTCACCGAAAGGAGATGAAGAGAGATAAAGATTGCCTTATGTCGAACCTTCCTCCTGGAAGCTTCAGTGACTCATCCACATAATGTTGTAGGCAGCAAAATTTATCTCTCACTGCTGTCTTGCGGATATGTGTAGGACTTTGCAGGCTAGTTTACAGCTCATGGGTTTCCTGGAAGTCCCTCCTTCCAAGAACTAAATCAAACATAGAACATAGATTATGGGACATAGAATTTAGGAAGAAGAGGAGGAGGAAGGAGGAGGAGCAGGGGAGGAGGAGGAGCAGGGGAGGAGGAGGAGGAGGAAGAAGGAGGAGGAGGAGGAAAAAGAAGAGGAGGAGGAATAAGAAAAGGAAGAGGAGGAATGAGGAGGAGGAGGAGGAAGAGAAAGAGGAGGAGGAGGAAAAAGAAGAGGAGGAATAAGAAAAGGAAGAGGAGGAAGGAGGAGGAGGAGGAGGAAGAGAAAGAGGAGGAGGAAGGAGGAGGAGCAGGGGGGAGGAGGAGGAGGAGGAAGAAGGAGGAGAAAAAAAGAAGAAGAGGAGGAGGAATAAGAAAAGAAGAGGAGGAATGAGGAGGAGGAGGAGGAAGAGGAGGAGGGAGGAGGAAGAAGAAAAGGAGGAGGAGGAGGAAGAGGAAGAGGAAGAAGGAGGAGGAGGAGGAGGAGGAAGAAGGAGGAGGAAAAAGAAGAGGAGGAGGAAGAAAAAAAGGAGGAATGAGGAGGAGGACGGGGAGGAAGAGAAGGAGGAGGAAGAAGATGAGGAGGAAGGATGAAGAGGAAGAAGACGAAGAGGAGGAACAGAAGGAACAGGAGGAGGAGGGAGCGAGAGGATGTTATCCATTCAATTATGTCCGACACTTTCACATGACCCTAGAGATGCCACCATGCTTGTAAGTGTAAAGACCCGTCATAAATCACTTTTTTTCAGTGCCCTCATAACCTCAAATGGTCACCAAACAACTGTTTGTAAATCAAGGGCTCCCTGTGATGTCTTCCTCCTTATGGTTTGTGATGCTCTGTATTTTTGTTAAAGCATTATAATTTTTTCTCGGCTGGCCTTCTAAGCATTTCATAGAACAGAGAAGGACAGAGTTGGGAAGGGACCTTGGAGGTCTTCTAGTCCAACCCCCTGCTCAAGCAGGAGAGCCTATACCATTCCAGACAAGCAGCTGTCCAGCCTCTTCTTGAGAACTTCCAGTGTTGGAGCATTCACAACTTCTGGAGGCCAGTTGTTCCACTGATTCATTGTCCTCACTGTCAGGAAATTCCTCCTTAGTTCTAAGTTGCTTCTCTCCTTGATGAGTTTCCACCCATTGCTTCTTGTCCTGCCCTCAGGGGCTTTGGAGAATAGCTTGACTCCGTCTTCTTTGGGGCAACCCCTGAGATACTGGAAGACTGCTCTCATGTCTCCCCTGGTCCTTCTTTTCATAAAATTAAGACATACCCAGTTCCTGCAACCGTTCTTCATATATTTTAGCCTCCAGGCCCCTAATCCTCTTTGTTGCTCTTCTCAAATTATAAAATCTGGTCAGGTCACATGGTAATCTGCTTAATGACCACAATGAGTTATAATTACAATTCAGGACTCAATTATGGTCATAAATCGAGAAATACCTGTAACACACAGCAGAATAAATAACAATGCAATGATAACCGAAAGGCAACCAATAGCAAATTTTAGCCATGATGATGCCGTGGTTAGAGTGCAGTACTGCAGGCTACTTCTTCTGACTGCTGGCTGCAGTTCGCCAGTTCAAATCTCACCAGGCTCAAGGTTGACTCAGCCTTCTATCCTTCCGAGGTGGGTAAAAGGAGGACCTAGATTGTTTGGGGGGGGGGGGCAATTATGCTGACTCTGTAAACCGCTTAGAGAGTTGTAAAAGCATTGTAAAGCAGTATATAAGTCTAAGCGCTACTGCTATTGCTATTAGCTTATGCCTCCGAATATTTATTTGCCTGAAAAAGTGAGACGATACACTAACATGACCCCTTTCCTGCAGTGATTGCAATATAAACTACCCGTAAACAATCATTCTCTTCTAATCTTCCTAAAATGATACCAAATTGTGTTGCATCCTCGGCAGTTATAGTAATTGTCACAGGCTTCATCCTTTAAAGACCTGTTTAAATAACCGCGTTTTAGGAATTTTCTGCACATTAATCCTGAGAATGCCGTTATTACTTATGAAGAGCCATGATTACATTATTAAGAGCTGTGGTGGCGCAGTGGTCAGAATGCAATATTGCAGGCAAACTCTGCCCACTGCCAGGAGTTCGATCCTGACCGAGTCAAGGTTGACTTGGCTTTCTATCCTTCCGAGGTCGATAAATTGAGGAGCAAAACAGTTGGGGGGGGGGCAATATGCTGACATTGTAAACTGCTCAGAGAGTGCCATAAAACACTGTGTGACATACATCGAAGTGCTAACTGCTACTACTTGTAGGGACAATGGGTTCGCCAGGATGGGGACTCCAGCTGAGAATCTACATCTCTGAATCCTGCTGAACTTTAGGAAGGTGGAGAGAATAAGTGCTCCCCTGCTAACACACTGCTGGAAAACAGGTTTTGTAAGCCCTGTTAGTAGGGCTTTCTCAGTCATTATCCACACCTTGAACTACAGCTCAATGCCAACCATTCATTTTTCTTAGAACAATTCGATTTTTCTTGCAGTGACTCATTTCGCTCAGCTTGATGCCTTAGTAGGCATCAAGCATCCTTGCTCAGGGGACCTAACTTTATGCTGGGAACGCCAACGAGTCCTCTCTTGAAATCTCAGCTTAGCTTAGGTTATCCAGCTGACTTTACAGTTCCTAGTGTCCCAATGGGTGATGGTGCATTCCCCAGCATTGCTAGAGGAGGAGGAGCAAGAGTGGGAGGAAGAGTGAGAGGAGGAGGAGAAAGAAGATGAGGAGGAGGAGGAAGAGAAAGAAGAGGGAGAGGAGGAGGAGGAAGAAGAAGAAGAAGAGGGAGAGGAGGAGGAGGAGGAGGAGGAAGAGGGGGGAGGAGGAGAAAGAAGAGGAGGAGGAGGAAAAGGAAGAAGAGGGAGAGGAGGAAGAGGAGGAAGAGTGGGAGGAGGAGGAGGAGGAAGAGGGGAGGAGGAGGAGGAGAAAGAAGACAAGGAGGAGGAGGAAGAGGAAGAAGAGGGAGAGGAGGAGGAGAAGGAAGAGGAGGAGGAGGAGGAAGAGGGGGGAGGAGGAGGAAGAGGGGAGGGGGAGGAGGAGAAAGAAGACGAGGAGGAGGAGGAAGAGGAAGAAGAGTGAGAGGAGGAAGAGGAGGAGGAGGAGGAGGAAGAAGAGGGAGAGGAAGAAGAGGGGGAGGAGGAGGAGGAGAAAGAAGACGAGGAGGAGGAGGGGAGGAGGAGGAGGGGGAGGAGAAAGAAGAGGAGGAGGAAGAAGAGGGAGAGGAGGAGGAGGAGGAAGAGGGGAGGGGGAGGAGGAGAAAGAAGACGAGGAGGAGGAGGAAGAGGAAGAAGAGGGAGAGGAGGAGGAGGAGAAGGAGGAAGAGGAGGAGGAGGAGGAGGGGGAGGAGGAGGAGAAGAAGAACAGGGAGAGGAAGAGGAGGCGGAGGGAAGAGGGAGAGGATGAGGAGGGAGGGAGAGGATGTTATCTGTTCAGTCGTGTCCAATTCTTTCTCGTGACCCTACAGATGTAAGCGTAAAGACCCGTCATAAATCACCTTTTTTAGCACCACCGTAACTTCAAATGGT
This sequence comes from Coluber constrictor foxii, assembly GCA_038048745.1. Lineage (NCBI taxonomy): Eukaryota > Metazoa > Chordata > Lepidosauria > Squamata > Colubridae > Coluber > Coluber constrictor. Next base: position 10,005,662 of record CM075973.1, read on the forward strand.
CACTAAACAACTGGTTGCAAGTCAAGGGCTCCCTGTGATGTCTTCTTCCTTATGGTGTGTGATACTCTGTATTTTTGTTAAAGCATTGTAATTTTTTTCTCGGCTGGCCCTCTATGCATTTCATAGAACAGAGAAGAACAGAGTTGGGAAGGGACCTTGAAGTCTTCTAGTCCAACCCTCTGCTCAAGCCGGAGAGCCTATACCATTCCAGACAAGCGGCTGGCCACTCTCTTCTTGAGAACCTCCAGTGATGAGGTTCAGTGAACCTCAACTACAACCAACTAGAGGTTGGTCCAACTAGAGTTTGTAGTTGAGGTTCAGTGAACCTCAACTACAACCTCTGAAGGCAAAGCCATTCCACGGCTTTATTGTTCTCACAGTCAGGAATTTTCTCCTGAACATAGAATAAATAAGCGTATTCCAACCTTTTGGCCCTTATTTTGGTGGAGGCAGAGCTGAAGTTTCCCTCAAAAAACAAAGGCAAAGTGGTTGGAGAAACAGGCAGAACCTCAACTCTAACTCAACTTTTGGACCATGACCTAGAGACATACGTGAGCATCTCTTCTTCGTTCCTCCACAGCTCCCAATGATGAAGTATCATGGGTGGGAAGCTGGGGGTTCACAGCAGTGGTGTGTTTCAATTTTTTTTACTACCGGTTTATGGGTGTGGCTTGGTGGGTGTGGCATGGCATGGCTTAGGGGGCGTGGTTTAGTGGGCGTGGCATGGGAGCGATACTGTAAAATCTCCGTTCCCTCCCCAATCCAGGGGAAGGTTACTGCAAAATCCCCACTTCCTCCCGATCAGCTGGGACTCAGGAGGCAGAGAATAAATGGGGGCGGGGCCAGTCAGAATTTTTACTACCGGTTCTCCGAACTACTCAATATTTCTGCTACCGGTTTTCCAGAACTGATCAGAACCTGCTAAAACCCACCTCTGGTTCACAGGGGTTCGGGAGAACCTCTAGCTAAGATTCTGTGCAGCTCGGAGAACCCCCAAATCTCACTCCTGGCTGACCCCGCCCCACCCAGAAGTCCCCATGTAACCTGTTTTGGATGCAGGTAAGTGCAGAGCATGCACAGAGGCTCAGGGAGGGCAAAAAATGGGCCTACTGGAAGTTCGGGAAGGTCTAAGGAGCCCGGGGAGGCCATTTTTACCCTCATGGAGGTTCGAGAAAAGCCTCCGGAGCCTGGGGAGGGCAAAAATGCACCACCCCCCTCTGTTGTGGTGCAGGAAGCTGACTAGGCCACCCAGCAACTGGGCAGAGAACCTCTTGCTAAAATTTTTACACTTTTTCAGGGTAACCAAATATTACGAAACCTTGAGATCAAAGCGCTCAGAAAAACCAACAGTTATCTATCGGCTTTGCTCTCATTAAGGGATATGAATGTTTGCTCAGTAGGGCAGGCGCATCTAATGCTAAACTCCTTTTTAAGCCCTGCTGTTTGTCGTTTTCTGGTGTAATTATATCTCCAGGATGGCCACCAGCTGAGTTTCTTTAATGCATTTCCTCCCAGCACTGGAGGGAATAAAATGCAGATCAAGAGTAAAGAGAGAAAAAAGAGGGAGGGAGATTTTTTTTTTAAAAAAAGAGGAAAAACATAAGAGGGGAAAACAGATTAATGGCAGTGTATGGGTGCCTTTTAAATCTTCCTTCAGCAGACAAAACTATTGAATCTCTTTAAATGACATATAAATCTATTCTGACTGAATAGATTAATTTTAGTGGATTTTAAATTGGTTTTAACGGGGTTAAAACCTTATTCCCCGAAAATAAGACCCTGTTGAACCCTGAAATAAGTGCTTGACCTTATTGCCATGCGCTCAAAAGCCCGATTGGGCTTATTATCAGGGGATGTCTTAGTTTGGGCGAAACAGAGTAGATAGAGATAGAGATAGATGACAGACAGACAGACAGATATAGATGAGAGAGAGAGAGAGAGAGAGGATGGCTAGATAGATGATAGATAGATGGATGGATGGATGGAAGGATGGATGGATGGATGGATGGATGGATGGATGGATGGATAGATAGATAGATAGATAGATAGATAGATAGATAGATAGATAGATAGATAGATATAAAATAGATGATAAAAGCAGATAGATGATACATAGATGATGATAAAAACAGATAGAGATAGATAGATAGATAGATAGATAGATAGATAGATAGATAGATAGATAGATAGATAGATAGATAGATGATAGATAGATAGATAGATAGATAGATAGATAGATAGATAGATAGATAGATAGATAGATAGATGATAAAAGCAGATAGTAGGTAGGTAGGTAGGTAGGTAAGTAGATGATAAATGCAGATAGATGATAGATAGATAGATAGATAGATAGATAGATAGATAGATAGATAGATAGATAGATAGATAGATAGATAGATAGATAGATGGATGATAAATGCAGATAGATAGATAGGCAGATAGAGAGAGAGAGAGAGATGATAGATAAATAAATAGACAGACAGACAGACAGGTATCTGAGATGTTTGACAATCTGAGATGCTTGACAAGATGCGAGAAGGTCTTCATTTGTTTCAGAACAAGAATCAGCTAGTTAGGAACTGTCCTTCAAATAGAGGCAAACCTCACTCTCTTCCAGCACTGATGATGTTCCCTAGTTGGGTAGTGAAATGTCGGCAAGAAAACCACCAAGCTCAGAGAGCCCCAAGGACCCCCTGGTTCAACCCTGAAGTGTTCTCTTCTATTGTGACTTTTGTTTATCTGTGGGTAGGGCTTTAGTTCACAACCTGATCTCCAAATTCCAATGCACCCCAAAGACTGGGGATCCCCAAATTCAAATCCTTTAGTAACAACATCCAGTGAGCTGATGGCAGCCTCTCCGTCGGAATCATTAGCACTGATTCAAGTCACTTGAATTAGTGACAGAAAATGCATACTGTATATGAGCAGTTGCTGTCTGAAAGATTTTATTGCAAGCAGAACAGTTGAGGTCATGTCATCATTCTCCCTGGCTCTTTAGATCCCCCCCCCTTAGAATAGAATAACAGAGTTGGAAGAGACCTTGGAGGTCTTCTAGTCCAACCCCCTGCTTAGGCAGGAAACCCTACACCACTTCAGACAAATGGTTATCCAACCTCTTTTTAAAAATTTCCAGTGTTGGAGCATTCAGAACTTCTGCAGGCAAGTTGTTCCACTGATTACCGTATTTTCCGGCGTATAAGATGACTGGGCGTATAAGACGACCCTCCTCAGAGCCATTTAAGGTTCGTCAGAGCCTTATGGGCTGGTCTGCCTGGTTATAGGAGAATGAGACCCGGCGTATAAGATGACCCCTGACTTTTGAGAAGATTTTTGTGTGTTAGAAAGTAGTCTTATACGCAGGAAAATACAGTAATTGTTCTCACTGTCAGGAAATTTCTCCTTAGTTCTAAGTTGCTTCTCTCCTTGATGAGTTTCCACCCATTGCTTCTTATCCTGCCCTCAGGTGCTTTGGAGAATTGACTCCCTCTTCTTTGTGGCAGCCCCTGAGATATTGGAAGACTGCTATCATGTCACTCCTAGTCCTTCTTTTCATCAAATTAGACATGCCCAGTTCCTGCAACCGTTCTTCATATGTTTTAGCCTCCAGTCTCCTAATTATCTTGGTTGCTCTTCTCTGCACTCTTTCTACAGTCTCCACATCTTTTTTACATCGTGGCGACCAAAACTGTATAGCAGTTATTCCAAGAGGGGCCTTACCTCCGATTAATCTTTTCCTCTGATTTATAGTGCTGTCCATTTCCTTGCCTTGACCCTCGAGTCAAAGCCAACATGACGCATGACCAACTCTGCCCCCATGTTTACTTTCCTGCACATTCAGCACCGAAGGCTTTAATAGAGCAAGATGGATTCCTTCCATGCTGCTTCTCGATCAGAAGGCCTAATAGTTCGGAGGAAGCCAAACGCTGCTGCCAATGAACTGCTGACCCTCTCAACATCATGCTTCATGGATTCTCTTGGCATCGCTCAAGCTATTCCCTTCGAGGTTTTTTTTTCCCCCCTTCCCCTTCTCAGAACTGTCAGCGCTGTATTTTCAGAACTTGGTGTTCAGAATGTGACCTCCAGATGACAACAGATCTTTCCAACGACAGGCATTTCACCAGCTTTAGTTGCACAGCTAGTATCCCACATGGTGCCCGCTCTTCCAGCTTTGGGTTACAGGCCAGATGGCTAACTTGACTCATGGGAAAATCCCAACAGAGGCCAGGCGTTGCATGATGGTAGAAGGTCAGAAGCTAACCAGAGATAATCCAGAACCTGTTGGTTCTGGGGGTTTTGGGAATAAGCATGCAAACCAGTGTGGGTTGCCTCCAGTTCAAACTGGTTTGCAAGAACCGATAGTAAAACTGGTGGGAGGCCCTGCCCACCGCCACGGATGTCATCATCGGTGATGTGCAAGGCGTGTGTGCGAGTGAAGTGAGCGTGCACGATCCCGTTGTGAACCGGTAGTAAAGGTAAGTAGAACCCACTCCTGATGCAAACGATTCACAAAATCCCAAGGGTCTGGCTAAAATGGCATTCTCGTGCTGGGTGAAAAGGCCACAGTGGAAGGTTTGGGCTTGGCTGGAGAATTCTAGGAGTTGAAGTCCACGCATCTATGTGGTATGTTGCTATCATTGATAAACATTGCAATCAGTGTTAATCAATGAGGTTAATTGTGCAATTCGAAGCTTAGGAGCTGTTGGTAGTCCTTGACTTACAACTATTCCATTTGGAGTTGTTGTTTTTTTTAATTTTATTTATATGCCGCCCTTCTCCAGAGACTCAGGGCGGCTTACAATGCGTTAAGCAATAGCCTTCATACTTTTGTATATTTATACAAAGTCAGCTTATTGCCCCCACAAACTGGGTCCTCAATTTACCCACCTTAGAAAGGATGGAAGGCTGAGTTGACCTTGAGCCTGGCCAGGATTGAACTCACAGAAATTGGAGGCAGCTGGATGTTAATTGCTGCCTTTAGTAGGAGGCATTAGCCCCCTACGCTACTCAGGTTGAGTTTCAACAACAACGCTGGAAAAAGGGATTGTTTTTCATACTTAGGACCGTTGTATGGTAGCATCCCCATGGCCATGCTGACCAAGTTGCGTGGGTCTCCAACTCCTCGAATCCGCAGCCAACATGATGTCAGGTCCAAACCAAGGATGAGACATGATGATTCTTCCAATCTTAAGTCTATGGAGATTCTCAGTCATCCTGGTCATGGTTGTCCCAAAGGTGCTTTTTTTTCAAGAGGCAAGTGGACTTTCTGGTTTTTCTTGGACGACATTTCACTTCTCATCCAAGAAGCTTCTTTTGTTTTAGAAGGTTAAACCTATTGCTGCTGCTTCTCACTTTGCCCATGTTTCAGTAGGCTCTATTCCACCCTTCGTGGCCTTGAAGCTAAGCAGAAATTGGCTGTTGATCGAAAGGCCTTCTGTGACCTGAGAATGGCAAGCTCCCAACTTATCTTTTACCCCATAGAACAGGGGTGTCAAACTCCATTTCATTGAGGGTTGTGTTTGACCTTGGGGGGGGGGCAGGGTGGGAGTGGTCAGGGTGGGCATGGCATCACTCGTGTCGGGGGTTCCTGTGAAGGCCCAAGTGCTCTGCTAGTTAAAACAGGCTCCCGAGCTTCGTTTTTGGCTGTGACAACCTCCTGCAATCCTCTGCCAGTGAAAACGGAGCTCAGGAGGGTCACCTGCGGCCTTCCCGAGCTCCGTTTTCGGCTGCAGTGGCCTTCTGCAACCCTCTGCCAGTGAAAAAGGAGCTTGGGAGGGTCGCCTGTGGCCCTCACAAGCTCCGTTTTCGGCTGCAGTGGCCTCCTGCAACCCTCTGTCAGTGAAAAAGGAGCTTGGGAGGGTCGCCTGTGGCCCTCACGAGCTCCGTTTTCGGCTGCAGTGGCCTCCTGCAACACTCTGCCAGTGAAGACGGAGCTTGGAAGGGTCGCCTGTGGCCCTCAGAAGCTCCGTTTTTGGCTGCAGTGGCCTCCTGCAATCCTCTGCCAGTGAAAACGGAGCTCAGGAGGGTCGCCTGCGGCCTTCCTGAGCTCCGTTTTCGGCTGCAACGGCCTCCTGCAACCCTCTGCCAGTGAAGACGGAGCTTGGAAAGGTCGCCTGTGGCCCTCACAAGCTCCGTTTTCAGCTGCAGTGGCCTCCTGCAACCCTCTGCCAGTGAAAAAGGAGCTTGGGAGGGCCGTGTAGCTCCAGTTTTTCCTGGCAGAGGCACTATGGGTTGGTCCTTCTCTGTTTGCAGGGTGGCCCTGTGGGCCAGATTTAAGCACCCCAAAGGCCGTATCCAGCCTTGGGGCCTTGAGTTTGACACCCCTGCCATAGAGCCATAATGTGTCTCCAGCGCTAGCTAACTAGATAATCTGACCTAGTATAAAATAATAGTGCTAAGATTTCAACTCTATTATTCCATTACTCTGTTATTCTGTTAAGATAATTCTGCTTCCCTTAATTACTTGAAAGCTTCTGTTCGGTTGATTGGAGATTTATTTTCCTTCTCCAGGCTTCTAAAAAACAAACACACGCACACACAGAAAAAACACAGTTTTGACAATTTGCAGGACTTGGCTAAGGATAGCAGTGACCAATTAATTCCTTGGATGTTCCCAAGACATTTTCTGTCTCTTCCTCGAGACTATTAGTCTTCTCATCATTCCTATCGCCCATCTCCTTCCACTTATGATTGTATGACTGTAACTTTGTTGCTTGTATCCTTATGATTTATATTGGTTGTTTCCTAGTATGATTCAATTGCTTATTTGTACTCTATGACTATCATTAAGTGTTATATCTTATGATTCTTGACGAACGTATCTTTTCTTTTATGTACACTGAGAGCATTATAACACAAAAGACAAATATCCTTGTGTGTCCAATAACACTTGGCCAATAAAGAATTCTATTCTGTTCTGTTCTGTTCTATTCTATTCTATTCTATTCTATTCTATTCTATTCTATTCTATTCTATTCTATTCTATTCTATTCTATTCTATTCTATTCCATTCCATTCCATTCCATTCCATTCCATTCCATTCCATTCCATTCCATTTCATACTGCACGACTCAAAAAGAGGGCTGTGAAAATATCTACAGACCACTCATCTGGACATAAATTGTTTCAACTCCTACCCTCAAGATGATGCTATAGAGCACTGCACACCAGACCAACTAGACACAAGGACAGTTTTTTCCCCCACGCCACTATTCTGCTAAACAACTAATTCCGACAATACTGTCAAACTATTTACTAAGACTGTATTACTATTATTCTTCTCATCCTTCCTATTACGGTTCCTATCTCCTCCCAGTTATGACTATAACCTTCTTCCCTGTATCTTTATGATTTATATTGTTTTATTTAGTTTCCTAATATGATTTGTGTTGATTGCTTATTTAGTATCCTATGACTATCACTAAGTGTTGAATCATGATTCCTGACGTATGTGTCTTTTCTTTTTATGTACACTGAGAGCATTATGCACCAAAGACAAATTCTTTGTGTGTGTCCAATCACACTTGGCCAATAAAGAATTCTATTCTAATATGTGCTTTCCTGCCCCCTCTTCTTTATCTTCTGTTTACCCAGGGGAAAAAAAATGTTTATGTAGTTTCTTGGGCAAAAGTTAGCCATCTCTAGTTGAAAAGGCCCACAAAAGGAGGAGAGAAATGCAAACCATGTCAGAGGTCCCAAAGCAAGAGATAAAAATAGGATGAGTGCAGTCTTAAATCAGAGGGCTTTTTACAGTAGGTCACAAATGGAAGGAAAGCTAAGCCTGACTCTCCAAGTTGAAGGTTGATTTTCCAAGGTTGAGAAACCCTCCCTTCTGGGAAGCGAAATAGCTGGGTGTCTCACAAAATACATTGGAGATGCTAGAGTTGTGTGTGTGTGTGTGAGAAAGAGAGAGGCGGGGGGAGAGAGATGATAGATAGATAGATAGAGAGATAGATAGATAGATAGATAGATAGATAGATAGATAGATAGATAGATAGATAGATGATAGATAGATAGATAGATAGATAGATAGATAGATAGATAGATAGATAGATAGATAGATAGAATAAAAGCAAATGATAGATAGATAGATAGATAGATAGATAGATAGATAGATAGATAGATGATAGATAGATAGATAGATAGATAGATAGATAGATAGAATAAAAGCAAATGATAGATAGATAGATAGATAGATAGATAGATAGATAGATAGATAGATAGATAGATAGATAGATGATAGATAGATAGATAGAGATAGATAGAATAAAAGCAGATGATAGATAGATAGATGATAGAAAGAAAGAAAGAAAGAGAGAGAGAGAGAGAGAGAGATTAGGATAAAAGCAGATGGTAGATAGATAGATAGATAGATAGATAGATAGATAGATAGATAGATAGATAGATAGATAGATAGATAGATAGATAGATAGATAGGATAAAAGCAAATGATAGATAGATAGATGATAGATAGATGATAGATAGATAGATAGATAGATAGATAGATAGATAGATAGATAGATAGATAGATAGATAGATAGAATAGGATAAAAGCAGATGATAAATAGATAGATAGATAGACGATAGAAAGATACAAAGAGAGAGAGAGAGAGAGACAGACAGACAGACAGAGAGAGTTGGAAGGGACCTTGTAGGTCATCTAGTCCAACCCCCAATCCAAGCAAGAGACCCTACACCATTTCTGACAGATGGCAGTCCAATCTCTTCTTGAAAGCCTCCAATGATGAAGCTCCCACAACTTCTGAAGACAACTTCTGTTCTATGGGTTGATTGTTCTCCCTGTCAGGAAATTTCTCCTTATTTCCAGGTTGAACCTCTCCTTGGTCAGTTTCCATCTGTTATTCCTTGTCTGGCCTTCGGGTGCTTTGGAAAATAGCTTGACCCTCTCCTCTCTGTGGCAGCCCCTCAAATACTGGAAAACTGCTTTCCTGTCTCCCCTGGTCCTTCTCTTCACTAGACAAGCCACGCCCAGTTCCTGTAACTGTTCTTTATATGTTTTAGCCTCCAGTCCAGTGGTGGGTCACTACCGGTTCGCCCTGGTTCCAGCGAACTGGTAGTAGCAGCAGAGGGAGGCTCCATCCACCAGCCCAGACATCATCATAGATGTGCATGCACAGTCGTGCGGTGTGCACGAGCGCTCCCGATTCCAAACCGCTAGCGAAGTTAAGTGGAACCTACCACTGCTCCAGTCCCCTAATCATCTTTGTTGCTCTTCTCTGCACTCTTTCTAGAGTCTCAACATCTTTGTTATATATATATGGTCTACTAATTTAACAAAGGGAGCAATTCCCTTAACAATGGTGGTGTCGAGCCAAGCAACATGCTCGACAACAGCACAGAATGAAACACCTGAACGGGGGGGGAGGGGAGAGGATACCGGGGATACATCCATGGTGACGGGAGCACTGGATGTCTAGGCAGCCATGTGCAGGGTGAGGGGTGGCGGTTCGACGGTCTCAGGGAAGCACTCCCATACCGATGCCTCTGCTGTTACGAGCTGACGAAACACTGCACGCCAGATCCAGGAAGTAAACAGCAACGGCAACAACAATCACGGGTAGCGGTAATTTCACATCGGTCTACAATTGCAGCGGGTTTCTGGAGTCAGCACGTAATTGATTAAACCAGCATTCCAAACAAATTGACTGTCAGTCTTACGTTGCGGTGCTTAGCCCAGAACGGCTGACAGGTGGCAAGGAAAGCATAACACGGGGCAAAATTCACTTAAGCCTGAGTAGCGTAGGGGAGTAATGCCTCCTACAAAGGCAGCATTTAAGATCCAGCTGCTGCAGTTACTTGCGAGTTCAATCCCAGGCAGGCTCAAGGTCGACTCAGCCTTCCATCCTTTATAAGGTGGGTAAATTAAGGACCCAGTTTGTTGGGGGCAATAAGCTGACTTTGTATAAATATAAATATACAAAAGTATGAAGGCTATTGCTTCACGCATTGTAAGCCACCTGGAGAAGGGCGGCATATAAATCAATTTTTTTTAAAAAATTGTTGTTGTACGTCAAGGACTATCTGTACTATGTCATTGCTGTTTGCCAACAGGGGGGATGTGGGCACTGCAAAATTCAGTCTGGCTATTTAGAGTCTGGAGCAGTGGTGGGTTGCCCCCGGTTCACACCGTTCTATAGAACTGGTAGTAAAACTGGCAGGAGGCTCCGCCCGCTGACCCTGACGTCATCAAAATGTTTCTGCGCATGCACGCGGCCTCGTTGCAAACCAGTAGTAAATGTAAGTAGAACCCACTCCTGGTCTGGAGACAGGACAACATTTTTCTTTGTGCCTCCTGCTTTGTCACTAAAAACCTAAGCGGAACTCATTAAGTATTTGTTAGGAAATGCTGAAAGCTATTTTTCAAGGTGTAAATTACCTGCTTCACGCTCCTTAATCCAAACCATGCATGAAAATGCAATTAGCCTTTGATGGTGCACTTTTCTGTAAGTGCTACAATCTGAGCAGAAAAAAAACCCAAAACCTTAGCAGTGAGCAGGGGGAAAAATGTTGATGCTTAATGACTATCTTGAGTATCGTATAGGTAGAAAAGTTGGGTGAAAGTTAAGCTCATCAGTGAAACAAAATTAGAAACCATAACGATGAAAACATAAATTAATATGCTTTTGCGAATGACTATGGAGATTGTCAGTTATCCAGGTCATAGTTGACTCTTAGAGAGAGTACTAACGATCAGATGACTGCAAGGAATATAAATCCTTCCATGCTCCACCATTCAGTCAGAACTGGACAAGCTTCTAGGTTGAGAAGTAAAATGTCTTCAAGGAAAAATAAAACCAAGTTCTGTTGCCTTCTGAAAAAGCACTTTTTGGACTTTGGGGAATGGGTTCAAAAATATTGCTTTGGCAGCATCGGTTTTAAAATATTAGTCAAAATATTGTAGAAAAATTCAAATTTCAGGAGAAATGAGGTGGATACATTTTGGAGTATGCTTTTTAAAGACCGGTACAAAATTGGCACAGAAAAATAGGAAGAAGACAGGAGGCAAAAATGGAAAAAACCAAGAAAAAACAAAACTGACCAGTGGGTTGAAGGAGGATGTAAAAAAAGATGTTGAGGAGAGAGAGAGAGAGACAGGGAAGGAGGGTGGGAGGGAGAGAAAGAGAGAGAGGGAGAGAGAAAGGGGGACAGAGAGAGGGAAAGGGAGAGAGAGGAAGAGAGGAAAAGAGAGAGATAAGAGGAGGAGGGGAGGGAGAGAAAGGGAGGGCGAGAGAGAAGAGGAAGGGGAGAGAGACCAAGGGAAAGGGAGAGAAAGAGAGAGAGGGAGGGAGAAAGAAGGAGGGAGAGAGGGAAAGGGAGAGAGAGGAAGAGACAGAGATAGGGAGGAGAAGGGGAGGGAGAGAAAGGGAGGGGGAGAGAGAAGGGGAAGGGGAGAGAGAGCAAGGGAGAGGGAGAGAGGGGGGGGAGAGAAAGAGGAAGGGAGAGAGGGAAAGGGAGAGAGAGGAAGAGAGGAAAAGAGAGATAGGAGGAGGAGAGGAGGGAGAGAAAGGGAGGGGAGAGAGAAGGGGAAGGAGAGAGAGCAAGGGAGAGGGAGAGAAAGAGAGAGAGGGAGAGAGAAAGAGAGAGGGGGAGAAGGAGAGAGATGGGGAAAGGGAAAGAAAGAGAGGGAGAGAGAAAGAGAGAGGAAGAGGGAGAGGGAGAGGGAAAGGGAGAGAGAAAAGCTGTCCTTACTTAGAACTAAATTGGCATTTTCCAGCCTTGTTTAACAACCATTCCTGGACTTAAGAGCTCAGCAGGAATAGGTCAGGTTGCACTTTTGGAGCCAAATACACAAAAAAAAGAAGAAGGAATTAAATGGCTATATGGAAAGCCAATCTCATTAAATGTTAAAGAAAAGGACTTGTAAGTCACCAAGGATAATTACTGGTTTAACAAAGCTGCATTATGCATCCACCTGTTCTTTTGCTGTTTTTCGAGCAGGACAGGAAGCAAATCTGATGAAAACCTGCGTACCTGACTTTGGCTTCAGATGCCTCTTGTGCGTAGAACCTTTTGCCTTCCTTCAACTCAGCTAGCAACAAATAAGATTTTAATGCTGCCTGGGCATTTGTAGCCCACAATTTCTATTAGTGACCCTTTAAAATTACAATGACACTGAAAAAAGTGACTGAGGATCAATCCTCAGACTTATGACGGTCACACTCCTGCAGTCACAGGCATTGCAATTCAGGCCGTTGGTGACTGACACGTAGTTGTGATGGTTGCAGAGTCCTGGGGTCCTGTGTGCGATCCCCACTGGCAACTATCATAGCCGGCTTCTTACAAGCCAAGTCAGTGGGGGAAGTTGGATTCTCTGAATGACCACAATTCACTTAACAGCCATGTGATTTGCTTAACAACCACAGGGGTGGGGGGGGGAAGGGTTATAAAATCAGGTGCAACTCATTCAATTACTCCATTATTTTGTGGTGGAAATTCCAGCCCAATTATGGTCGAAACTGAAGGACTTGGCTGTAAGAATTCATATCTTTTATCATGCAGTGTGGAGGAGGAGGAGGAGGAGGAGGAGGAAGAAGAAGAGAGAGAGGAGGAGGAGGAGAAGGAGGAGGAGAAAGAGAGGGAGGAGGAGAAGGAGGAGGAGAAGGAAGGGTGGGAGGAGGAGGAGGAGGAGGAGGAGGAGGAGGAGGAGGAGGAAAAGAAGAAGAAGAAGAAGAGGAGGAGGAGGAGGAGGAGGAAGAAGAAGAAGAAGAAGAAGAAGAAGAAGAAGAAGAAGAAGAATGGGGGAAAGGAAGGAAGGAAGGAAGGAAGGAAGGAAGGAAGGAAGGAAGGAAGGAAGGAAGGAAGGAAGGAAGGAAGGAAGGAAGGAAGGAAGGAAGGAAGGAAGGAAGGGAGGAGGAGTAGTATTTATGGTGCTCCATTTCTGGAGGTTTCTAAGAAGATATTGGACAACCATCTGTCTGAAATGGTATAGTCTCGTGCTGGAACAGAGGATTGGACTAGAAGCCCTCCAAAGTTTCTTCCAACTTGTTATTCTGTTAAGAAGAACAAGAAGACGACTTTGTGACAAATAACCAGAATTGTATTAAAAGAAACATAAAATTAAATGAGCTGACTTCCACCACGGATCTCAAAAGATGATTCATTCCGCATCCAAAACTTAAGAATGACAGTCAGTCCATGAATGCTTCCTTCTTCATCACCCACCACATCTCAAGTTCAGGAACAATATCTTCTCACTCAGAATCTTCTTTCAGTTATAACAGATCCCTGGAACGAAAGTTCAACCATTTGTCTCCTGGAGCCAGCCTTATCCTTTGGCAGAGCACGACAACCCTTTTAAACAACCAATTTAGCATCTCATTTATATAGTTATATTAGACAATCCGTGACCGCTCTGGTCATCGTTTCAGAGATATTTCTTTACCAAATTCCCCATTGCCTTCCACAATGACAGAGCTTCAAAGTCAGTGAGATATTCAGAGATGTTTCTGTTAAAAATTCTATTTAAATACAGCAGCACAGAGCAAACAAAGAGCACAATCACCATGTGCTTTACTGCTCATCTATATAACAGGAAACAGGAAACTCTACTTAGAATGAAAGAGTTAGAGTAGATCCAAATTTATAAATACTGCCATCTACTGGCTAAATAGTATTGACAAGCAAAATCAATGGGGAAGCCAGATTCACTTATCCCAAAGGTACTTTTTCAAGAGACAACTGGACCAGAAAGCCCAGCTGCGTCTTGAAAAAGCACCTTTGAGACAACCATGACCTGGATGACTAAGCATCTCCATAGACAGATTTACTTAACAATCATGTTACTAATTTAATGACTGCAGCGATTCACTTAACAAATGTGGCAAAAAAAAAGTTGTAAAATGGGGCAAAACTCACTCAACAAATTTTTCGCTTAGCAACATTAATTCTGGGCTCAGTTGTGGTCGTAAGTCAAAGGACTTCCTGTATCAGCAATCTGCTGCCAGACTCAAATCCCTTTGCCCCCAGACTCATCCAGCTGGTGGAGCTTATCTCCATCCTTTACCGGTTGATAAAGATATATCTTCTAGTTCTTTCTAGAATTACATTTTTTTATTCCATTAAATCCGAGATGAATTTTTTTATTTCGCTGCTGGTGAGACGATTTTAATGGCTTTTACGATGCCGTTTCAACCGTTCTACATTTATTTTTATTTTATTTTTTTTATAATTCGCACTGCTTTTTGCTTCTCCTATGACTGGAAATTGGCTGGGTTTGTGATCCTTTTGAGAGAGAATGTTATTAAAACGAAAGAAGATGAAGGAGAAATAAAACTCCTTGCCAGTCGCATGCCACGCAAAATCACAGCTCATCACTGGCGAGGCCTTACAATAACTTTGCGGTCAGAGTTCCCATAAATAATTTTGAAATTTTCTTTTCTTCTGTTAACAGGGTTTTTAGACAGCATAATCTGTTTGGGTCAGTGATGTTCTGACTGTGGTCTTGAAATTGCAAGCCTTTTATCCTCAATGTTGCTATACACAGCAATGGATCCATAGAAGAGATTCAGATAAGGAAGGAGTCTCCAAATTGGGCAACTTTAAAACATGTGGACTTCAACTCCCAGATTTCCCCAGTCACCATGGAATTCTGGGAGTTGAAGTTCACAAGTCTTAAAATTGCCAAGTTTGGAGAGCCTGGCTGGAGAATTCTGGGAGTTGAAGTCCACAAGTCTTAAAGTTGCCAAGTTTGGAGAACCTGGCTGGAGAATTCTGGGAGTTGAAGTCCACAAGTCTTAAAGTTGCCAAGTTTGGAGAACCTGGCTGGAGAATTCTGGGAGTTGAAGTTCACAAGTCTTAAAGTTGCCAAGTTTGGAGACCCTGGCTGGGGAATTCTGGGAGTTGAAGTCCACAAGTCTTAAAATTGCCAAGTTTGGAGAGCCTGGCTGGGGAATTCTGGGAGTTGAAGTCCACAAGTCTTAAAATTGCCAAGTTTGGAGAACCTGGTTGGAGAATTCTGGGAGTTGAAGTTCACAAGTCTTAAAATTGCCAAGTTTGGAGAACCTGGCTGGGAAATTCTGGGAGTTGAAGTCCACAAGTCTTAAAATTGCCAAGTTTGGAGAACCTGGCTGGAGAATTCTGGAAGTTGAAGTCCACAAGTCTTAAAGTTGTCAAGTTTGGAGAGCCTGGCTGGGGAATTCTGGGAGTTGAAGTCCACAAGTCTTAAAGTTGCCAAGTTTGGAGACCCTGGCTGGGGAATTCTGGGAGTTGAAGTCCACAAGTCTTAAAATTGCCAGATTTGGAGACCCTGGCTGGGGAATTCTGGGAGTTGAAGTCCACAAATCTTAAAGTCGCCACATGTGGAGACTCCTGAGCTAGGGCATTCAGCCTTGCTTTGCTTAACCGTGGTTGCTTGAGTGAGCGACGGTTGACTAGCTTCAGGAAACACTCCAAAACAAAGAGAGCATATTATGATTGACATAATCCTTAGCCAAGTCCAGTTGCTGGAGAAAAATCTGTCATCTGGGAAACGTATTTGATGGTGGAGAGGAAAGGAGAAACATTTCCTGCAGATTAACTGCCTGTCTACATCAATCTGTCTCTCTCCACAGCCAAGTCAGAAGAGGAGGAGGAGGAGGGGGTGAGTGGGAGAGAATAAGAAAGGTCCTGTTGCAGCATGAGTCAGAGAAATAACCTTACGGGTTTGCTGGCTGTCAGAAGAAATGGATCTGTGTTGCAATTTACGGGGTCTTTATTTATTGATCCATTTATGCCTACTGTACCGAGGAGCGTTTAGAGACTGTCTACCTCCCAACATCTTTGAAAATAAGTCATGCATGCTTGGACTTCGGGTTCAAAGTTGCAATGGTGCTGAAAAAACTGTCTTATGCCCGCTTTTCACACTTATGCCCACTTTTCACACTGATGATCACTTCAGCATCCCCATGGTCAAAATTCAGATGCTTGGCAACTGAATCATATTTATGACAGTTGTGGTCCTGTGCAGTGGTGGGATTCAGCCGGTTCGGCTCCCGGTGTTTTTCTTTTCTATGGAAATGGGTCCAAATGGCTCTTTGAGTGTTTAAGGGTGCAGACCCCTGGTGTAGGGTCTCATGCTTGAGCAGGGGTTGATTTGGAGACCTCCAAGGTCCCTTCCAACCCCATTAGTCCATATTCTATGTTCATCTCCAAGTAGTTGGCTTTCAGGTGGTCTGTCTGACATCAAGGCTATTTTGAAACAGATATTGTTAACGTTGATCTTCACATAAGTGCAAATGAAAATAAAGACAATAGGGAAACGGGGAGGGAAAAAGAAGGGGGAAAGAGATGCTGGGGATATAGAGAAATGAAAAGGAAGCAGTGAGTCTCAAAAAAATTTTCAGTGCAGCAAATTACAAAGCCCCAGTTACAATCTCAAAGTTTTATTTTCATACAATTAGTAAGTATATTTTTTCTCTGTGTGGTGTCAGAGAGAGAAGGCATCTGGCCAGTAAATAGCCAGCTCCACCCGGCTGCCCTAAATCTACCCTGAATTAAGGGATCACAGGTTCATAATGAGCCTTTTGTGGTGCAGTGGTTAAGAATGCAGTACTGCAGGCTACTTCTGTTGACTGCCGGCTGCCTGCAATTTGGCAGTTCGAATCCCACCAGGCTCAAGGTTGACTCAGCCTTCCATCCTTCCGAGGTGGGTAAAATGAGGACCCAAAATTGTTGGGGGCAAATAGGCTGACTCTGTAAACTGCTTAGAGAGGGCTGGAAAGCACTGTGAAGCTGTATATAAGTCTAAGTACTATTGCTATTGCTCTTCCTTTTCCCCTTCCTTCCTTCCTTCCATCCATCCATCCATCCATCCATCCATCCATCCATGGTGGTTAGAATGCGGTATTGCAGGCTACTTCTACCAGCTGTCAGGAGTTTGATCCTGACCGGTTCGAAGTTGACTCAGCCTTCCATCCTTCCAAGGTGGGTAAAATGAGGACCCAGATTGTTGGGGGCAAATAGGCTGACTATGTAAACTGCTTAGAGAGGGCTGTAAAGCACTGTAAAGAGGTACATAAGTATAAGTGCTATTGCTATTCCTTCCTTCCTTCCTTCCTTCCTTCCTTCCTTCCTTCCTTCCTTCCTTCCTTCCTTCCTTCCTTCCTTCCTTCCTTCCTTCCTTCCTTCCTTCCTTCCTTTCTCTCTTAATTCCCTTTCTCATTCTCCTTCCTGGTAGCCCAGTGGTTGGAATGCAATATTGCAGGCTAACTCTGCCGACTGCCTGGAGTTCAATCTTGACCAGCTCAAGATTGACTCAGCCTTCCATCCTTCCGAGGTGGGTAAAATGAGGAGCCAGATTGTTGGGGGCGAGAGGCTGACCCTTGTAAACCGCTTACAAGGCTGTAAAAGCACTGTGAAGCGGTATATAAGTCTAAGTGCTATGGCTATACGTATAATCTTTTACAATACGTTTTAAAGTTTTATTCTCAAAGTTAAAATGCAAACTCCACAAACAGAAAGAAAAGCACAAAGCAAAGCAAAGCTAAACTAAACAGAAGTGCATTAAAAAACACCCCACATAATTGTCCCCCTACTACCACCACCACTTGAATCCTGATGTGATCTGAATGCAAAGCCTGAGGAGATAAGTGTAGGAAAATAGCCTCTCTGGGTTCTTTTTTCTTTTTTTCCAGTCTTTTTTTTCAGAGTCAAGTACGGCATTTTCTGCCCGTCATCGGCTCTGTGAAATTTCTCACGGGCTGCCTGTTCTCTAAAATAAATGACTCTACTCCCATTTGCTTCCGTGTAATTGCTACAGATGATTAGAGCCGAGTTCCCTGAGATAATTGCAGAATGATGAAGGGAGAAGGAAGAGCTCCATAAAAAGAAAGAAATCGGTTAGGTTCCCAGGAGATCTCCCTTGTCTTATTTTATTTATTTATTTATTTATTATTCCCGAGCCTCAAAAACAGCTGAGAATTATTTTTGACGAGCGGTTAAAGGGTAGCAGTGAGTCGCACCTGATTTTGTGACCTTCTCTTTTTTTCTTTTTTTGTTTTGCCATGGCGGTTAAGTGAGTCACACGTTGGTTAAGCTAATTGTTAAGCTAATTCCCCATTAGCTTTCAAAAAGAGACTGGACTGCCATCTGTCAGAAATGGTGTAGGGCCGTGATGGCTAACCTGTGGCACGCAGAGCCATATCTGGGGGCACGCAAGTGTTGCCCTAGCTCAGCTCCACGCATGTGCCATCCAGCTGATTTTTGGGCCTTTCGGGCCTACCGGAAGTTGGGAAACAGGCTGTTTCCAGCCTCCGGAGGGCCTCCAAGCGGGTGGGGAAGGCCATTTTTGCCCTCCCCAAGCACCAAGAAAGCCTCTGGTGCCTGGGGAGGGCGAAAGACGGGCCTATCGGGCCCACCAGTAACTTTTTTGCTGTTGTGTGCCAAAAGTGGGGGGAGTGCGGAAGGATTGCACGCACATGCGAGGGGGGAGGGGTGGCATTGAATTTTGGGTGTGGGCACACTCGCGTGCAAAAAGATTAGTCATCACTGGTGTAGGGTCTGCTTGGGCGGGGGGGGAGGTTGGACTAAATGACCTACCAAGGTCCCTTCCAACTCTGTTAATCTGTATCGGAAGATTACTGGGAAGGTCACAAATGGGGATCCTATCGCCCTGGGACACCGCAACGCTTTTAAACCGGTTGGCAAGCACTTGAGTTTTGATCACGTGACCAGGGAGACACAGTACATAAGGCGAGGACCGGTTATATGTCTTTTTTTTTTTTTTAGCAATTTTGTAACTTGAAACGGTCACTCAACAAATTTATTTATTTATTTATTTATTTATTTATTTATTTATTTATTTATTTATTTATTTATTTATTTATTTATTTATTTATTTATTTATTTATTTATTTATTTTGGCTTATATGCCGCCCTATCTCCCAATGGACTCTGAGCGGCTCACAATAATAAAATGGACAAGCCACAATAAAAGTTAAAATCTAAAAGCCTAATAAAATTTAAGATTTAACCCTAAAAACCCCATCAGTCCAGGTCGGGGAACTTGAATAACCAAGTTTTTAATTCGCAGCGGAAGGTGCAAAGGTCAGGAGCCAACCGGAACTCCAAGGGGAGTTGATTCCAGAGAGTGGGCACACCCACAGGGAAGGCTCTACCCCTGGGGGCCGCCAACTGACACTGTCTAGCCGACGGCACCCTGAGCAGGCCCTCTCTATGGGTGCGAACTGGGTGATGGGATGTCGTTGCTGGCTGCAGGTGATCCACCAAATATCCTGGGCCTAAGCCATGTAGGGCTTTATAGATCATCACCAGCACCTTGAACCTCACCCGGAGGGCAACCGGTAACCAATGCAATGTAACCGCGCAGGAGGGGTGTAACATGGGAATCGTAAATTGTATGCGATATGCCAGCCAATGGTTTCATAAGAACATGTTCTTCCAATTCCATCTCTTCCCCCAAACTACATTCTGAATTAAAACTTCCTTTCCGAAGAATTAACAACTAGGTATGAAGAGAAGGATTGTGGGGGGCGGGGGGGGGGGGGAAAGAGTTGATAGCAGTCTTCCAATATTTGAGGAGTGATCACCAGTGGCGGGATTCAAATAATTTAACAACCGGTTTTCTGCCCTAATGACCTGCTGGGTGGGCGTGGCCATGGTGGGCGTGGCCAAGGGATGTGACAGGCAGCGCTCGGCCTCCTGCCCCCGTGGGAGCAAAAATGTGCTGCGGGGGAGGGGATGCACTGCACACATACCCCGCCCCATTTTGGGCCTAGGAGCCCTCTCTACGCTTACCTGGGAGCCAAAATGGGGCATCTGGGGAGTCCTGGAAGGGGCAGGGCCAGCCAGAAATTTAATTATTGGTTCGCTCGAATTGGCCCAAACCGGCTGAATCCCACCAGTGGTTATCACAGAGATATAGATAAATAGAGTTGGAAGGAACCTTGTAGGTCATCTAGTCCGATCCTTCACCCTCCCACCCAAGCAGGAGACCCTGCACCATTTCTGACAGATGGCAGTCCAATCTCTTCTTGAAAGTCTCCAGTGATGAAACCCGCACAACTTCCGAAGGCAATTTCTGTTCCACGGGTTGATTGAGAAGAAGACATATTCTCCAAAGCACCCGTGGGCGGAACAAGAAGGAAAGGGTGGAAGACCGTTAAAGAGAGATCCAACCTGGAATGAAGGAGAAATTTTCGGGCAGTGAGAATAATCCATAAAATGGAACAGATTTCCTCCAAGAGTTGCGGATTCTCCATCCCTGGAGGTTCTCCAAAAAAAAACCAGACTGGACAACCCTTTGACTGGGATGGAATAAGGACTCCTGCCTGCCTTGAGCAGGGGATTGGACTACAAGACCTCTGCAGGGGTGGGCTTCAAAAATTTTAGCAAGGGTTCCCTGCCCGGTTGCTGGGTGGGCGTGGCCATGGTGGGCGTGGCCTAGTTGGCCTCCTGCACCATGGTGGGGGTGTATGTGGTGTTTTTGCCCTCCCCAGGCTCCGGGGGCTTTCCTGAAGCCTCTGGGAGGGCAAAAATGGCCTCCCCAGGCCCTCTAGAGGCCCATCTTTTGCCCTCCCTGAGCGTCCATGCTCACTCTGCACTTACCTGCTTCCAAAACAGGCCGTGTAGGGACTCCTGGGAGGAGTGGCGCTGGGTGGGTGGGGCCAACCAGGAGTGGGATGGGGGGGGGTTCTTCAAACTGCACAGAATCTTAGCTAATGGTTATCCCGAACCCCCAGCAGCCCACCCCTGGAATAAAGACAGGGGGTTGGATTACAAGACCTCTGAGGTTCCCCCTTCCAGCCCTATTATTCTATCTAATAAAACCGGTTCTCAAATTTAAGAGAATAACATCTTTCTTCTCCTCTTCCATTCTCCTCCAGCTGAGCAAGATGGGGGTTTTTTTTTCTCCTCCAGTTTCCCTTCCTAGTGCCGGAGGCTTGTTCTAATGTCATGGTGGGCCCGTCCGCCTCCCTCCCCGAGACTCATAACCACAGGCTGCCACACAAATACTGGAGGATAATTTGGAAAGATGAGCTAGCTAGGTGGCGATGCAGCTGGAGAGGCTGGGGAAAAAAATAATGATGGGAGCTATTCTCGCACTAAATTACTATCTGGGCTGCTATAGTAACAGGTCCTTTTAAAGATTCTTTGACCTCTTTTGGACTGTCAAAAGCATCTCCTTGTTCAAGCTGTACTTTTCCATCTCCCCCAGTTATGTCCAGCCTGGATTTTTTTTTGGTTTTTTTGCAGCTTGCCGTGGTCTAGATTATTAGAAACAATCCTTATTGTCGTGGCCCTTTTTAAGGCATTGAACAGAGAGGCAAGGACTATGGTTTGCTAAACCTTTCTCAAACGAACGGCTTCCAATATCTTGGACTCTTCATGGTTGGATATTTTAAGCTCTGGAACCTCGGCAGACATCCATGGGGAATATTGGGCTATAATTTGAAAATACATTTTTTTAAAAAAAATGTTAATTTCTTTGGATTGAGCTGTTGGGTCAACTCAGTGACAGATCCAGGGGTGGGCTGCTAGAGGTTCGCAGGGCTTCGGGAGAACCTCTAGCTAAGATTCTGTGCAGTTCGGAGAACCCCAAAATCCCAGTCCTGGCTGGCTCCGCCTCCCCTACCCCACCCCTCCCAGGAGTCCCCAGACGGCCCCTTTTGGATGCAGGTAAGTGCAGGGCGCACGCGGAGGCTCAGGGAGGGAGAAGAGCGTGCAGTTTCCGGCCTCCAGAGGGCTTCCAGAGCCTGGGGAGGCTATTTTCGCCCTCCCGGAGGCTCGAGAAAGACATCCGGAGCCCGGGGAGGGCAAAAATGCCCCCACACCACACCAGTGGTGGGTTGCCACCCAGTTCAGACCAGTTCTATAGAACTGGTAGTAAAACCATGGGAGGCTCCGCCGACCGACCCCAACGCCATCAGGAAGCTTCGGCGCATATGCCGCGGTGCAGGAGGCTGACTAGGCCACGCCCACCATGGCCACGCCCATCCAGCAACCAGGCAGAGAACCCCTTGCTATCATTTTTGAAGCCCACCCCTGGGCAGATCAATTGTGTGGATCGCAAGCCGTAACTCAGAGTGATGTGAGAATTCAATCACCATGGTTCAGGGAACAAATCATGGCTTAAAAATGAGCCATGTACCTGCGGGCACAGGTTTGTTTATTTATTTATTGGATTTTTTTTCATCCCACCTTTATTTTTTTATGACTAATTCCAGGTGCCAAGCATACCTTCCTCCTCCAGTTTTCCCCCCATAACGACAACCCTGTGGGGTGGGGTGGGGTGTGTGAGAGAGGACTGGCCCAAAGTCACCCGGATTGATTTCGTGTTTAAGATGGGACTAGAACTCACCATCTCCGGATGATCGGCCCAAAGTCACCCGGATGGATTTCGTGTATAAGATGGGTCTAGAACTCACCATCTCCTGATGATCAGCCCAAAGTCACCCGGATGGATTTTGTGTTTAAGATGGGTCTAGAACTCACCATCTCCTGATGATCAGCCCAAAGTCACCCGGATGGATTTCGTGTTTAAGATGGGACTAGAACTCACCATCTCCGGATGATCGGCCCAAAGTCACCCGGATGGATTTCGTGTTTAAGATGGGACTAGAACTCACCATCTCCGGATGATCGGCCCAAAGTCACCCGGATGGATTTCGTGTTTAAGATGGGACTAGAACTCACCATCTCCGGATGATCGGCCCAAAGTCACCCGGATGGATTTCGTGTTTAAGATGGGACTAGAACTCACCATCTCCGGATGATCGGCCCAAAGTCACCCGGATGGATTTCGTGTTTAAGATGGGACTAGAACTCACCATCTCCGGATGATCGGCCCAAAGTCACCCGGATGGATTTCGTGTATAAGATGGGTCTAGAACTCACCATCTCCTGATGATCAGCCCAAACTCACCCGGATGGATTTCGTGTTTAAGATGGGACTAGAACTCACCATCTCCTGATGATCGGCCCAAAGTCACCCAGATGGATTTCGTGTTTAAGATGGGACTAGAACTCACCATCTCCTGATGATCGGCCCAAAGTCACCCGCATTGATTTCGTGTTTAAGATGGGACTAGAACTCACCATCTCCTGATGATCGGCCCAAAGTCACCCGGATGGATTTCGTGTATAAGATGGGTCTAGAACTCACCATCTCCTGATGATCGGCCCAAAGTCACCCGGATGGATTTCGTGTTTAAGATGGGACTAGAACTCACCATCTCCTGATGATCGGCCCAAAGTCACCCGGATGGATTTCGTGTTTAAGATGGGACTAGAACTCACCATCTCCTGATGTTCGGCCCAAAGTCACCCGGATGGATTTCATGCTAAGGCAGAACTAACCATCTTTTGATTTCTAGGCCAACACATGTCTGCGAACTGATTTTGTCTCTGCTTTCAAGTGAGTGAATTATCCTTAAGAGAAAATGCACCTTTCTGCCATATGCTTCGTCCTTCTGGTCCTAGTCTTACTCTTGAAGTATTCTCTTCTCCTCTTCTTTGGCCCAGTTGTAAAACGAGGACAGAAAGAGGCTCAGAATGGACTCTCCTTAACTTCTCAGGCTATAAAGGAGACAGTGGAAGAGTTGTACTTTCAGACTTGCAAGATTAGCAGAGTGGGAAGGGACCTTGTAGGTCATCTAGTCCAACCCCCACCCAAGCAGGAGACCCTAGACCATTTCTGACCGATGGCAGTCCAGTCTCTTCTTGAAAGCCTCCAGTGATGAAGCTCCCACAACTTCCGAAGGCAACTCCTGTTCCATTGGTTGATGGTTCTCACTGTCAGAAAGTTCCTCCTCATTTCTAGGTTGAACCTCTCCTTGGTCAGTTTCCATCCATTATTCCTTGTCTGTCCTTCGGGTGCTTTGGAAAATAGCTTGACCCCCTTCCTCCTCTCTGTGGCAACCCCTCAAATATTGGAAGACTGCTATCCTGTGTCCCCTGGTCCTTCTCTTCACTAGACTAGCCATGCCCAGTTCCTGCAACTGTTCTTCATGTTTTAGTCTTCATTTCCCTAATCATCCTGGTTGCTCTTCTCTGCACTTTTTCTAAAGTCTCAACATCTTTTTTTTATAGTGTGGTGTTAATGTAGCCTTACAACAAAGTTAAATTAGCTCATATTTTCATCTTTCCTGTCTACTCTATTTGGGAAGACAAACAGCCTCTTCTCTGTAAAGGCAGCCTTAGGTTATTTCTTACATGGAAGGGGTAGACTTTAATGAACACCCCGTCTCTTCAGAGTTGACATTTATCCCTACAGCGTGTTTTCTTTGGAGATAAACGACTGTGGGAAGAAAGGCTCAGCGTCTAAGGATGTCATAACAAAGGGCGGTGAGGTGTGAACAGGTGAGCTCCTTAGATCCTGCAGCAATCAATCCTGTGAGTTACAATATAATTTGGTGAATTCGGTTTGGTTTGGATGGTCACAGAATCCCATCCTATTTCTGGACATGCCCCAATGGTTTGCCAGTTCTGTTATCTCTCAGATAACGTTCAGTTTTTGAGCATGGGGGGGGGGGGGGAATCGACCGAATCACGGGATTAAAAAACAAAACAAAAAATACATTCATCCATCGGGCTATTGCCAAGCCTTCTGCATAAATTGCTTTTCCGTCTTGTCAGATTTTCCGGTTCCAGCCAACACATTTCAGCAGAGGAAAAATTGAAAAGACCCATAAAATCGGCCTCATTTCTTTGAAACAGGGCTGAATATCAAGCGATAGCTTGTTTGTTAACAATCGTGGTGCCGGAGGTGGGTACACCCAGGAAACTGAGCCTGTCATAAATATGAAACAGTTGTCAGGCGTCTGAATGTAAATCACGTGACTGTGAGGATGCTGTCATGGTCGTAAGTGTGAAAAATGATTACAAGTCACTTCTTCAGTGCCGTTGCAAGTTCGAAGGGCTGCTAAATGAACTCTTGTAAATCAAGGAGGACCGGTACAGGTAATCTTTGACCTACAACCATTTCTTTGAAAATTGAAAAATTAAAAAATTAAATTAAAACTGAATTTTTAAAGAAAAATTTTACAAACATTTCCCCTTCCCTCTCCCTCCACCCCTTCCCACCTTCCCCTCCCCAACCCTCCTCCCCCCGACTTCCCAGAGCAAAATACAGTAACATTTAACAATCATAAACTAATATAAGCTAATAATCTATAGTTTCTTATCCCCCTCTTGGACTTTTAACTCCCTTTTACTAAACTAACTTTAAGTACTTTATAACCTCTCTTTATTCATTCTTTATTCATAATCTATTTGTAATTTTTTAGTCCGATATTTGCCTTGAATATACTCTATCCATCTTCTCCATTCCAACATAAATTTTGCATTTGAATGATCTTTTAGATGTGCTGAAATTTTCGCCATCTCTATGAAATTTACTACTTTTAATGTCCATTCTTCAATAGATGGTAGATCTTCCTTCTTCCAATGCTGCGCCACCAAAAGTCTTGCTGCAGTTCTTAAGTTCAAAATCAAATTAGTTTCTATAACCGTGCAATCTTTTATAATACCTAACAAAAACAGCTGTGGAGTAAATTTTATCCGTTTTTTAAGAATATTTTGAATAAGCTACCATTTTTTTATCCAACATGCTTTAACTTTTTTACAGGTCCACCAAACATGAAAATAAGTAGCATCAACACAATCACATCTCCAACATTTGGGTTGTAGATTCGAATACATATAAGCTACAATCATTTCTTTAGCAACTGTTCAAAGTTGCAACAGCACTGGAAAAAAGTGACTTATGAACATTTTTCACACTTATGATCATGGCAGCATCCCTATGGTCATTTGATCCAAATTTGAATGCTTGGCAACTGATTTGTATTTACGATGGTTGCGGAGTCCTTGGGTCATTTTATCACCATTGTATGTATGTATGTATGTATGTATGTATGTATGTATTTATTTATTACATGTATTTATATGCCTCCCTTCTCCCGAAGGACTCAGGGCGGCGAACACAAGTTAAGAAACATGTACAATAAAATCACACTTTAAATCAAATAACTAATTAATGATTCTTCCCAGCTGACAAAAAAAGTCAATGGAGGAATCCAGATTTGCTTAAGGGCTATTTAATTCACTTAACAACCGCCATGATTTGCTTAATATCTGTGGCAAAAAGGTCATAAAACAACTCCCTTATCTGCTGGTCTTGGTGCTGCATTTCCCCCTAAGCAGGGGGTTGGACTAGAAGACCTCCAAGGTCCCTTCCAAATCTGTTACTCTATTCCTAATTTTATTACTTTGCCACTGCTCATTAATTAAAAAGGTAAAGGTTCCCCTTGCACATATATACTAGTCGTTCCCGATTCTAGGGGGCAGTGTTCGTCTCCGTTTCAAAGCCGAAGAGCCAGCGCTGTCCGAAGACGTCTCCGTGGTCATGTGGCTGGCATGATTCAACGCCGAAGGCGCACGGAACGCTGTTCCTTTCCCACCAAAGGTGGTCCCTATTTTTCTACTTGCATTTTTTTACCTGCTTTTGAACTGCTAGGTTGGCAGAAGCTGGGACAAGTCACGGGAGCTCACCCCGTTACGCGTTAACACTAGGGATTCGAACTGCTGAACTGCCAACCTTTCAATCAACAAGCTCAATGTCTTCGCCACTGAGCCACCGCGTCCCATGCTCACCAATTAGATATGTGTAAAATGTCTCTGTGTTTGTGTCTTTTTATCTCTGTCCGCTCAGACATCTGACAAAATGGATTTGCCCAAACAAAAATAAGGATCTACCTACTTTTCAGGTAGACCCAACATGGAAAATGCCTCTTGGAAAAACAAATTACCTTTTCGACTTCAATGAAATTGATTTTTCTGTAGAACAGAAATTGCGCTTTGCCTGTTTTCAGTAGCTTTTTGGGGAAATGCACAGAGACCAGTTGAAACTGTTAAAGTCAGTGAACGACTGGTTCAGTGAACGATCGTCTTTGTAAGACATCTGCCGCCATATCGTTTTTTACTTTCTCGCTTTGGGGACGTCTCACTGCAACAAAGCTCTCTTCTGAAGTAAATTTTTCATTTTGTTCTGTTTTGTTGTAGTGGCTGATTCAAATCTGAGCAGATTAAACGCATAGTACAAATAGTACTACATACTATTACTAAGTACGTAGTATGTAGTACTTTTAGCAGTGGTTCTCTGAACCAGTGGTGAAATCCAATTTTTTTTTACTATTGGTTCTGTGGGTGTGGCTTGGTGGGTGTGGCAGGGGAAGGATACTGCAAATCTCCATTCCCACCCCACTCCAGGGGAAGGATACTGCAAAATCCCCATTCCCACCCCATTCCAGGGGAAAGGATATTGCAAAATCTCCGTTCCCAGCCCACTCTGGGGCCAGCCAGAGGTGGTATTTGCTGGCTCTCAGAATTACTCAAAATTTCCATTACCGGTTCTCCAAACGGCTCAAAATTTCCGCTACCAGTTCTCCAGAACCTGTCAGAACCTGCTGGATTTTACCCCTGCGTGAGATTATGAATTTGAAATAAAGCCTAGAACTGAGAAAAACACGAACCACATTTCCTGGAAAGCATGACAAGGTAAAAAAAATATTGCCTTGTTTTTCTATAGAATGAAGGTGAGTGATTTTTTTTAAAAACCTGGTCGTACCTTCAAGATACTATGGAACGTGGTGGCTCAGTGGCTAAGATGCTGAGCTTGTCGATCGAAAGGTCGGCAGATCAGCGGTTCGAATCCCTAGTGTCGCATAACAGAGTGAGCTCCCGTTTGTCCCAGCTTCTGCCAACTTAGCAGTTCGAAAGCAGGTAAAAAAGGCAAGTAGAAAAATAGGGACCACCTTTGGTGGGAAGGGAACAGCGTTCCGTGCGCCTTTGGCATTGAGTCATCCCAGCCACATGACCACGGAGACGTCTTCGGACAGTGCTGGCTCTTTGGCTTTGAAACGGAGATGAGCACTGGCCCCTAGAGTCGGGAACGACTAGCACATATGTGCGAGGGGAACCTTTAGCTTTACCTTCAAGGTGTTTTTTTTTCAAGCTCTCTTCTATGGATCTACCAGAATTTGATGGGGTGCTGTATGAAATGAAGGGCAAAATATATGTATATATTGTTCATTTGAATGCAGTCTATTTTCTGTCATCTTTTTCTTCCTGGAAATGGTTTTGGTTTTTGAAAATTCCCAGTTTAGGGGACAGGACACCAATTATATGAAGTACTTTGTGCTCTGTTGTTGGTTAGCTGGATAGTGTGGTGAGGACCGGACAGCACACAGTGTTCCCTGCATGTTCTCTGCATTTCAAGAGCTGCAGAAATGAAACCCATTATCCCTCAGATGAAAATGCTTTGTGAAGGACCGAGGGAGAAATGCTGCGGAGGCTATTCAGCATTATGCGAAAGTTCTCCAGATGATGCGACACAACTTCACCCAAATGGATACCAAATGGCAAAACTGTCCTCTGTCATTACTTGACAATAGAATTTAGCTGCTTTGCGACACTTCGGCAAGCAGGCAAAACCATCCCTGCTGTCGAAGCTATCACTTCATTCCTAATAAGCAAGCCCAACATCTCCATCCTCTTTGTCTTTGAGGAGAAGGCTGGTGATGATGTACCATCTTCTCTGCCCGAAGAACAAGGAGACCTAGCATGAATCCCGGAAGGCCGTGAGATGGTTGGACACTGAATAAACAAACTGAGGATGAGGTGACCTTGATTCGAACTTCAAAATCATGACCTTCCAAATCATCCAGATGTATAGGGAGGTCCAGTTGAGCGTTTAAGTTCTCAACCGTATCCATACCTTTGGAACTCATTGAATTTGGATGCTAGGTGTTCTGAATAGGTAGGCTTCCTTGGAAAGCATGAAGCAGAGTCTTAATTCCAGCCAAACCCCTTTTATTTAAACGACTGGGAATTACGGTCATTCACAGTCAACAAGGCTTTGGCCAACAGTCTTTCAGAGGAATGTTGATCCAACACCCAACGTATCTCATGCGGAACGCTGCCAGAGAACCAAACTTGGCACAGATTCTATTAGAGTCACTAACAGAGCTTTCTAATCTTGAATTGACCAAATGAACTAATTGCTTCCTGCAAAAGCCCATGTTCCGTTCGCTCCTCTTTTATGTCCTGTGGAAGGGGCCAATTACCTCCAAAGGGTGGCCTTACTCCTGAGTTGACCGTGCTTTCTTAATCGTTCTTGTCTTCTGGCAGCTCTGTGCATGCGCAAACTGGGAACAGGCTCCAGCTATTCCTCTGCCTCACTATTGTCTATCTCCCGTTCTGCCTCCGACACAGAGCCCTCATCTGAGTTTTCCCCAGCCCCCAGGACTGGCCCAAGTTCCTCCCCAACCTCCTCATTGTCTGACTCTGTTGCTAGCTCTGCAGGCTGCCAACGGATCACAACATTAGGGTTGAGGAAAAGGTGAAATGTTTGTTGACAAACATAGACACAGAACTATTCAGAAACAATAAGCCTCTCTGGAATAACATTAAAAAAAAACGTTTATTGAGATGGGATAAATTGCATTTATCACTACAGTACTGAGTAGAATTTCTGTAATCAAGATGAATGTCTTACTCTTACTTAGATGCTCTTTCTGTTTTAGACATTACCAATATTTGCAACTGATATTCCATTTAAACAATGGCAGATGGATACTTCTAAGTTTATATGGTAAGGGGGAAAAATCAAGAGTGATATACAAATTACTGCAAGATGCTAAGGAAAGAGGAGGTTTGGGTTTACCAGATTTCAAACTGTTATTTTGATGCTTGTTGTTTGGTCTGGCTAAAAGGATGAGTGAGCCTGCAGAATAAGGGGCTATCTGACTTAGAAGATCACGAATTAAGATTTGGTTACCTATGGTGGGACAAGGTTAAAGGAAATGTTGATTTCAGCAACCGTTTTGTTAAAGAGTTTGGAATACATATAAAACAAGGTTTTCTACGAAGGTGCCCCTTTGGGTTTCCACGCAAGAAGCCTTTTTCAAAAAAAAAAAGAAATGGTAGACTGGTGGACTTACGGTAAAATAATATCTTTTAATTTTGGTGAGCCTACTCTCAGTCTAAAGAGGAGCTAGAATCAGAAACTCATTGAATTTGGTACTCAACACATTGTTGTGGTCCGCCAGCAGCCTATGGAGCCGACAGTGGAGTCGGACAGTGAGGAAGCTAAGAAAGAACATGGGCCAGTCCTGGAGGCTGGGGAAGGCCCGGATGAGGGCTCTGCATCAGAGGCAGAGAGGGAGCCAGGGTCATCGGGGAGTGATGCACGGACTCGGGAGCCTCCGGAGGCTGACAGCAGAGAGGCAGAGGAACAGGAGGAGCCAGAAGGCAAGAGCAGCTCAAGCAAAAAGGACGACTCAGGAGTAAGGCCAAGAGATGATTGTCCCCTCCCATAAGGCTTAAAAGACCAGCAACGGCTCTTGGCTTCTTTGTCGGAAAATAACGTTGATAGATTTGTTTCTTGTCTTGCTGCATTTATTTCTTGTCGGTGTCTTCTGCTTCTGAACTTTTGCCAAGCAAAGCCTTTGGCAGGTTGCCTAATTAGACCAAGGTTGGTGATAAGGCTGAAGAAATTGTGATATGAAGAATTTGTTTTGATTTAGTTTGGACTACGCTGAGAAGGAGTTAATTCTCAGCTGTTCTACTAAAATCTGTTCGTTTTGAACTGTTTGCGTCTGATAATACCTACTAGGGCCTGGGTCACAATGCACATTTTGACATGGAAATTTTGCCCCGATATTCATCGTTTCTTGGGTGCTCAATGCACTAGAATTTGTTGGTGTCGGCTGCCGTGTGACTCACTACATTAACAACAACAAAAATTGTTTGGTATTCATCGCACCACCCAGAACCAATTAACGATGAGTACAGAGATACCATTGTATTCACCTTTAAACCTGGGCCAAGATCCGTTTTACAAGAGAACACTAAGCCATTCCAAAATTGAGAAACAAAACCTTGAGCCCCAATGTGTCCAGAGAGACTTAGCTTTCTGAGGTAAATATATATTTGCTTTGTCTTCCAGGGGCTAATATTGGGTGTGACTCACTTAACCACACTTGCTTCACAATTGTGTTATTAACGTCACAACTGCAGTGATTCACTTAGCAACTGGGGCAAGAGAGGTTGTAAAATGGGGCAAAATTCACTTAACTGCTTTGCCTAGCAACAGAAATTTGGGGCTCAAGCGTGATCTGTAGCTGAGGACTACAGAGAGGAGGGGGTCAACCTATTTTCCTGCAGGCCAGAAAAGGAATAGCGGATGGAAACTGACCAAGGAGAGATTCAACTTGGAAATAAGGAGGAATTTTCTGACAGAGAGAACAATCAACCCATGGAACAGAAGCTGCCTTCGGAAGTTGTGGGAGCTTCATCCCTGGAGACTTTCAAGAAGAGACTGGACTGCCATTTGTTAGAAATGGTGTAGGGTCTCCCGCTTGGATGGGGGGGTTGGACTCACTTAAAACTGCAGCATTTGCTTTACCGCTACTACGTTCGCTTAATCGACCGTTGCAAACAAAAAAAATTTGTAAAATTCTTTTTTGACTTACAACCTTTGTGCCTTAAGACAGAAATTCTGGCCTCTCGAACGGCCGTACGCCGTAGCCATTCGTAAGCTGTTTTCAAATCTCCTTATTCTGGGCTTATTAAAAGCAGGCATTCAAATTAAACCTCACAGCAAGAGAGCACATTGAAATGTTTACCCGTCCTTGTCACTCGAACGGCGTTTTCCTTCCAGCGTCGAATTCCTAAATTACTCTAGAAAAGAAACAAGCTCTGCCAAATTACCAAAGAGTTGGTGTGTTTTTAAATCAATGGCTTATTACGCCCAGGGAAATCAGACAGAATCTTAAGAGCACGGAACGATCTTTCGCTAGCGATCAACTGGTGTCCAGGGAAGGTCTATAACCGATCCCCATGATTCACCACACGGCGATGATAAGTTATCGCTTGCTTATGCAACGCTTGAGTGCACACCCCAACAGGGTGGATTCTCACAAGCGGGTTTAGCTGTAAATCTGGGATTTTAGGCAATTAACCGGAGAGAAGCAAACAAGGGCTTGGTAAGTTGCATGAAATCAATTTATGAGTACAGAAATGATTCTTGAGAGGGAGATGCATATGCTGTGTTATTTTTTTTCCCCCATTCCACTCTGTTCCTTGCAGGGTGTATATTTTCCATTTGAGAGCTGGGAATGCATTGAAAGTGTGTGTGTGTTTGCGTGTTTGCAGGTTACTTCTCTCAAACGGAGGAGAATCAAGGAACAGACTATTATTGTAGGAAGTCAGCACCCACCTGTCTCCTAGAAGAATGAAGTATTTTAGGAAATATTAAAAAGGGCAGGATAAATTATTTCCTCTAAAATATTTCATCCTTCTAGGAGAGGAGTGGGTCCTAACTTCCTACATTATGTTTGGATCATATTTCAGCATTATTTTATATTTTAGCATGTGAACAATTGAAGAACAGGCAGTCTTGAACTAAAGACCGCAATTGAGCCCAGAATTTCTGTTGTTAAGTGAGACATTTGTTAAGTGAGTTTTCCCCATTTTACAACCGCAGTTGTTAAGTGAATCACTGTAGTTGATAAATTAGTATCATCATGGGGCATTGTGTACGTTTTTGTTGTGACCCAGTCCCAAGTATGTAGTAGTCGACGCAAACAGTTCCAAGACAAATAGTCTTAATTCTGAGCTGTTCTAATAAACTCATTCTCAGCATAGTCCAGCGTAGTCCAAACTAAATCAAAACAAACTCTTCATAACACAAATTCTTCAGTCTAATCACCAACCTTGGTCTAACTAGGCAAATTGCCAAAGGCTTTTCTTGGCAAAAGTTCTGGAGCAGAAGACGCCGACAGGAAATAAATGCAGCAAGACAAGAAACAAATCTATCAACGTTGTTTTCCAACAAAGAGCCCAAGAGCCGTTGCTGGTCTTTTAAGCCTTATGGGAGGGGACAATCATCTCTTGGCCTTACTCCTGAGTCGTCCTTTTTGCTTTAGCTGCTCTTGCCTTCTGGCAGCTCTTTTCATGCGTGCACTAGGAACATGCTGCTCCTGTTCTTCTGCCTCTCTGCTGTCAGCCTCTGGAGGCTCCGGAGTCCACACATCACTCCCCGATGGCCCTGGCCCCATCTCTGCCTCCGACGCAGAGCCTTCATTTGGGCCTTCTTCAGCCTCCAGGACTGGCCCACGTTCTTCCTCAGCCTGATCGCTGTCTGACTCCGTTGCCAGCTCTGCAGGCTGCTGGCAGACCACAACAACTTATCTCAAAAGGAGAACCAAGGAACGGCTTATTATTGTAGGAAGTTAGCACCCACCTGTCTCCTAGAAGAATGAAATATTTTAGGAAATATTAAAAAAGGCAGGATAAAAGATTTCCTCTAAAAGATTTCATCCTTCTAGGAGAGGAGCGGGTGCTAACTTCCGACATTATGTTTGGATCATATTTTAGCATTATTTTATATTTTAGCATGTGAACAACTGAAGTACAGGCAGTCTTGAACTAAAGACCGCAATTGAGCCCAGAATTTCTGTTGTTAAGTGAGACATTTGTTAAGTGATTTGTTTTCCCCATTTTACGACTGCAATTGTTAAGTGAATCACTGCAGTTGATAAGTCAGTATCATCATGGCGCATTGTGTGCATTTTGTGCACCACTTAGCAATGTAGGACATAGAATCATAGGGCTGGATGGGGACCTCAAAGGTTGTCTAGTCCAACCCCCTGGTCAAGGCAAGAGACCTTACACCATCCTGCTCACACAGTTGTAACTTGATGGTCCTCTTGGTGTCATCAGGCTTACTTACGTGGTAAGTTTACTCCAGAAAGCTTTCTTTACTTCTTCTTTACTTCTACATAAGTCAAGAGACTAAAACAGTCCAGTCTTTTAGCTGGTTTGCATTAAGACTAGGCAAAAAGGTATACAGGACAGTTTGGATGGGACGGCCCCTGGTGGACACCTGACGACAGTGAAGGATTTGGTGATTTGCAGCTGTAGAAATTACATAAAGCAATATAGAACAGAATAATAACTTTATTGTCACTTTGAATGCACACTAATCAGCATTCATCAAAGTGAAATTTCGTTGCATACAGCTCTAAAAGGGCCACCGCCTCCAATATACAGCACACAATATATTTACATAATAAATTTACATAATTTGTTTACGTAATTTGTTTCTCAATCTCAGCAGCTTTCAGATGCATGGACTTCAACTTCCAGAATTCCCCCCAGCCAGAAGGGGAATTCCCTCCACCCCTTTCCGGCTAGGCTAGAGAATTCTGGGAATTTGAAATCAAGACATCAAATTGTTAAAATGGCCAAAGATTGCAAAACATCCAATTTTATTTTTTATTTTCTTTTATATTTTCTTTATTATTTTCTTTTATATGTTATATTTTCTTTTATTTTCTTTTATATTTTCTTTTATTCTTTATATTTTATATTTTATACATTGTACTTTATACTTTATTTTTATTTTATATTTTCTTTATTATTTTCTTTACTTTCTTCATTTGCTTTTATATTTTATTTACTATTTTATTTTATTTACTATTTTATTTTATTCTTTATATTTTATTCTTTATATTTTATATTTTATACTTTGTACTTTATACTTTTTTATTTTTTATTTTATTTTCTTTATTATTTTCTTCATTTTCTTTTATATTTTCTTTTATATTTTCTTTTATTCTTTATATTTTATACTTTGTACTTTATTTTTATTTTATATTTTCTTTATTATTTTCTTTCTTTTCTTTTCTTCTTTTCTTCTTTTCTTCTTTTCTTTTCTTTTCTTTTCTTTTCTTTTCTTTTCTTTTCTTTTCCTTCTTTTAAATTTACATGCTGCCCAGAAACCTGGCTAAAGTACCTAGTGCGAATCCAAATTGGTACTATCTTCCTTCCCTCTATTCTTAGGGGCATTGCACGGGATCGGGAAACCCATCCTCCGTTTCCTTAAATGAATCATGAACCATCCTGAAGCATCACTCACTGCCCGGGCGGCTTCTGCGCCTGCGCCCCAACGCCGCGCACTCGCGCGCGCGCGGGATTCGAATCCTTCCCCCGCGGCTTTGACGGCTTTTCCCTCCCTCCCTCCCCCCCTCCCTCCTTCCCCAAGCGAGGGAGCCTCTTTTCCCGCTCGCCCCGCCCCTCGCCCCGCCCTCCGTCCAATCCCCGTCTCTTGCTAGGTTTAAAAAAGAGAGAGCGCGAGGTGGCCGGCTGTAAAAAAAAAAAAAAGGAAAGGAAAGAGGCGTGGCTCTAACTCGGATAAGGCGATTGGCTATTCGCTCGAAAGGGCGGGGCTACGGGTTTTCCTTAGAGCGGTAGGCAGCCGGAGTAAAAGGGGAGGAGCCTTCTCCGGGCTCCGCCCACCCGGCAGGCTGGGTGCTCACTATGAACTAGCTGCTTGGCGTGGAGGCGGCCGTTCTGCGAGCGCTGCAGGATGAAAGCGGGCGGTGAGTGGTCTCCGCGGGGTCCCTGTTTGCAAAACCTGGGAGTCGCTCTTAGGACCTGGGGAAGGGAATGTACCCCATATGAAACCTCTATTTGGGGGAGGGGGGTCTTCAGTAGAGGGCGGGGCGGGAGAGGGGGGGTGTTTCAAGCTTTGCTGGGAATGTCCTACACGGGACTGACTCATCCCCACGACCGTTCATCCCCTTGCAAAAGCAAGGGAGGTTGGACTAGATGACCTCCGAGGTCCCTTCCAACTCTTGTTAGTGTTGCTATTGTTATGCAAAGCCCCCCCCCCGGGTGCGCGGGATGCAAAGGCAAAGGGGGTTGGACTAGATGACCTCCAAGATCCCTTCCAACTCTTGTTAGTGTTGCTATTATAAGTGCAAAGACCCCCGCTTGGATCCGCAGGATGCAAAGGCAAAGGGGGTTGGACTAGATGACCTCCAAAGCCCCTTCCAACTCATCGGTTAATCCATCATTTATACCCTTCCCCAAATGGGGGCACCGGTCTTTTCTCTCTCTCTCTCTCTCTCTCTCTCTCTCTTTGTCTGTCTGTCTTTCTTTCCCAGCCCCGTCAACCGGCCAAACCCCCTCCGGTCCCGAGCCAGAAAAGCACCACCGGATGTCTTTTTGCAAAACTTGGTTTTAAAGTTTGAGCTGCTCGTGGCTTGTAAAGGAAACTTTTCCAAGTTTGGCTAGTTTGTTTTTGAAATCCACTTTTTTTTTTCCTTTTTGGGGGGATCCTTGCTGGAGTCGAAGTTTATTGATTCCTATTTTTTCTTTAAAAAATTACAAAAAAAAATTCTAATTTTTTAAAAACCTCAACGGGGAGAGGACGTCCCTAGTTTTTGGGCGGGTCGATTTAAAAAGTGAGCCGAGCCTATTAGAAGATCAGAGAGAGCTTCTCTGCGGTGGGGATTGGCTTAAGGCTTCTCTCCATGGGCTCCCTAAAACCATAATACAAATTTTCTCCTTTTTTACAATGGGAATTGCCTTTGGGGTTTATTTTTTTTCCCCCCCATCCTGAACCAAAAGGACAGGTAGCTCATAAATCCAGATTTTTCATGGATTTAGAGCAAAAGTTTGGCATGGGGGAAAAAAAAGACTCAAAGTCTTTGAAAGGAAGAAATGATCTGCTTTTTAAGCAGAGTTAAAGGGGTTTTTTTCATGTATGGTAAAAACCAGAACTCGCTTTGATTAGAGGCTTCAAAAGAAAGAAATATAATTGTGTATATTTTAAAGCAGCTTCCAATTTTTTTAAGAATTTAAGCTGCTGGCTTGGAAGCTGTGAGGCTTTGCTCGACCGAATTTTGCTGTTTTTCCTCTTTTGTCAAGAGAAATGGATTTCTGGAAGAAAGAATAAATTAAAGTTTTCTTGTTTTGACTTTCTTAAAGATGTTTGAATGTGAGCATTCCCCCCCCCCCTCAAAACATGCTATCTGAATAGATAGAGGTACACCTCAGAGATTTTGTGGGTTCAATTCCAGACTACCCTAATAAAGAGAATAACTCAATAATATCACATTAGCTTTTTTGTTTCCCTGTGGATATTAAAAATTATGTTCACAATATAGTTTATTAAAGCGTGACATGGCATGTGGGAAAAAAAAACAATGCACAGACCTTAATTAAAAATCCTTTACTGCTTTAAAATACTAATTTAGTTAATACTAATTACTAAATATAGGTAGTCCTTGACTTATGACCACAACTCTGCTGGGTAAGTGAGACAGTGCAGTGAATTTTGCCCCATTTTACGACTTTTCGTAAAATGTGTCAGCAGTTTGAATGTCAACAGGCTCAAGGTTGACTCAGCTTTCCTTCCAAGGTCGGTAAAAGGAGGACCCAAATTGTTGGGGGCAATAGGCTGACTCTGTAAACCGCTTGGAGAGGGATATTAAGCACTGTAAAGCGGCATATAAGTCTAAGTGCTATTGCTATTCTAAGTCAAGGACTACCTTTTTGTAATTCGTATTAAAAATGCATCCAAAAGGCACCAGGCTGGAAAGCAGGAGATCATGAGTTCAAGTCCTGCTTTAAGCATGAAAACTGGCTGGCCATTCAGTTGCTCTCAGCCCAACTGACATTACAGAGTTGTTCTGGGGAAAATAGGAAGAGGAAGGAACATTAAGTATGTTTGGTGACTTAAGTTATTTATTTTATTTTATTATTTTATTTTATTTTATTTATTTATTGGTTCAATTTATATGCCACCCTTCTCCGGAGATTCAGGGCGGCTTACAATGCGTTAAGCAATAGCCTTCATACTTTTGTATATTTATACAAAGTCAGCTTATTGCCCCCACAAACTGGATCCTCATTTTACCTACCTTAGAAGGGATGGAAGGCTGAGTCAACCTTGAGCCTGGTGAGATTTGAACTTGCAGTCATTGCAGGCAGTGTTAAGCAATAGCCTTCATACTTTTGTATATACCTGCTTAAGTAGAGCTTTCGGTTCCCCCTAAGCGGTGTTCTTTTTTATACAAAGCCAGCTTATTGCCCCCACAATCCGGGTCCTCATTTTACCTACCTCGAAAGGATGAAAGGCTGAGTCAACCTTGAGCCTGGTGAGATTCGAACTGGCAGTCATTGCAGGCAGCTGGTGTCACTTAACACCACTTTAAGCTGCTGCGCCACCAAGGCTCTATTTGTAAAAAAATAATAAAAAAAATAGTAAAGGCAGGAATACAAATAATTAAAATTGTCATTTTTTTTACCCATTTTAAAATGTGCTGAGATTTGGCAATCTTCTTTAGCGGTGGTTTGCTATTGCACAATCTGGGGCGATCCCACAATTAACCAAAAAACAAAAGAACTTTTCAACCACGATTTAAGGAGTCTTGTGAAATCGTCGTGTCTCCTGCAACTTTTATTTATTTTATTTATTCATTTATTTTGTCGAGTACATGTTAGATAATATATATAAGTATAAGCATGAATTGAATACATAAAATGAATACAATGAAAGGGAACATTAGGACAGGGACGGAGAGCACACTGGTGCTCTTATGCATGCCCCTTACAGACCTCTTAGGAATGGGGTGAGATCAACAGTAGACGGTCTAAGGTTAAAGTTCTGGGTTTTAAAGTTTTCCTGGAGTCTTGCTAAAATTCCAAGACAGATAATTTTACAAAGGGTGGGTCAGGTTTGTTGGATAGCTTCTAGCATAAGAAAGCCAGTTGATCCATCTGATTATCGACATAGGCAGGTAAAGAATCCAAAAGGATAGAGTGGATTCCTTGTTTATAAATCCTGACATATGTTCCTGCTTTGTTTCCGTCGATCAAAGAAATGGGCCCCATTCAAACCTTCGGAACCTTCACTCAAAAAAAAAAAGTCACACTGAATTTTGTAGCGCTTTCTCCGAAATAAACAGACACGGGATTTTTATGATAGTAGGTCCATTGTGGGGATTGACATAGTTTCTAGAAGAAACTCAGGACCTGGCGATATCCTCTGGCTTGGGAGTTCTAATGCTTCCACATCGTTTCCTATTGGAGAAGAGCAGGCAGAACTGTGGGCGGAGTTAAGCAAGTCATTAGCCCAGAATCATTACGTAGCAGGGTGGATAAAAACCAACGATTTATAAAACTTTTAAAAAATCAGATTTTTTTTAAAAAAAATTAATTGAGGTTTTTTTAAAATCAAATTTATTTCAGTAAAATGCATTTGGAGTAAAAGTCTATCTAAAGATAGTTTTCTATTTAAGATACATTAATAATTTAGTTTATTCAGCATGAGATGGAGCTTAGTTAGGTAGCACGAGGCTGCTTATTCTGCAATATTTACATTTTTTGGGGAAAATTCATTCAATGATTCCAAGCTCTGCTAGCTAAAATAGGAAACCTTCATTTTGTTTGCGAATAACAATATGAAAGATTCTAACTACCAACCAAGGATGAGTCCTTACATTTAAAAAGCACCTGCCGTTTC
The DNA here is from genome assembly GCA_038048745.1 of Coluber constrictor foxii. NCBI lineage: Eukaryota > Metazoa > Chordata > Lepidosauria > Squamata > Colubridae > Coluber > Coluber constrictor. The sequence goes on from CM075973.1 coordinate 10,044,993, forward strand.
AGATCCATCGTGGCAGTGCCTGTTAGCGGGCATCCACTCACCGGCTGCCCGTCATGTCATGTCCCGTCATGTCACCTTGTTGTGTCACTGCCACATCACCAGCCGTCCCATTAAAGTGAATGGGACGGTTGGTGAGTCAACAGCGGGACAGAGACGACAGTTGCTCTTTCAAAATTATGATTTAAATCGAGATGATTTAAATCAAATCCACCCTCTTACGTAGCCACAAACTGTTTCAAGTCCAACTCCTGAATTCTGTTGACTCATCTGGCACCAATTCAGGGGTGCTATTAAGCAGTTTCTGGAGAACCGGTAGTGGAAATTTTGAGTAGTTTGGAGAACCGGCAAATACCGTGTCCCATAGTACCTTAAAGGTACTACCAGGTTTTTTTTAAAAAAAAAAATCACTCACCTTCATTCTATAGGGGAAAAAATTTTTTTTTTACCTTGTTATGCTGTCTAGGAAATGTAATTCGTGTTTTTCTCAGTTCTAAGCTTTATCTCAAATTGATAGCCTCACACAGGGGTGAAATCCAACAGGTTCTGGAGAACTTGTAGCGGAAGTTTTTAGCAGTTTGGAGAACTGGTAGCGGAAATTTTGAGTAGTTCCAAGAACTGGCAAATACCACCTCTGGCTGGCCCCAGAGTGGGGTGGGAATGGAGATTTTGCAATATCCTTCCCCCAGGAGTGGGGTGGGAATGGAGATTTTGCAATACCCTTTCCCCTGGAGTGGGGTGGGAATGGGGATTTTGCAATATCCTTTCCCCTGGAGTGGGGTGGGAATGGGGATTTTGCAGTATCCTTCCCCTGCCACGCCCACAGAACCGGTAGTAAAAAAAATTTAAATTCCACCAATTTAATATTAAACGTCAGTTCATTAGATTCTTGATTTTGGCCTTGAGCAATAAATCTGAAGTACACCTTAGTAGATGGCCCTGACTCTTTGCACCTGACCGTTCCTCTCATTTTCTGGCGCTTTTTTCCTTGCAGTCACCCACTGCCGATGTTCCCGGTGCTTCTCGGTCCCTTCCAAGAGGAGGCTGAAGAAGAGGCCTCGTGTCCTGACCCTGCTGTCCCTCCCAGAAGATATCCTCTTCCATGTTCTCAAAGGTCTTCCGATAAAAGACATCCTTTCCCTCCGAGCTGTAAGTCCAAAACCTTTTTTATTTTTATTTTTTGCACCTTCCACATAGGTGTTCTTGCTGTATTAGGTACCATGATTCCCTGAAAATAAGACTGGGTCTTCTTTTGGGTCCCAAAAGAGGCACTAGGGCAGGGATGGCGAACCTTTTCAGCACCGCGGGCCCAAACTGGAACACGTGTGCGCACCTGAGCGCTGAAAATCTGAAGACCAGCTGGCTGGTGCATGCATACCTGCTTTCGGTCCGTTTTCAGCTGTTTTTCGGGTTGTTTTTCTGGCCATTTTCATCCATTTTTCGGGCTGGTTTCAGGCTGGGTTTTTTGGCTGTTTTCCAGACTGTTTTTCGGCCGTTTTCCGGGCTGTTTTTCAGAAACCAGAAGAACAGCTGGCAGCGGCACGCATGCCCACAGAGAGGGCTTTGCGTGCCACAGGTTCGCCATCATGGCACTAGGGTTTATTTTCAGGGAATATCTTTTCCCCCCCTCCCCCATGTACAGGAGGCCCAGTTCTTCTGCTTGCTCACGGTGGGGCAGGAGGCTGGCTGTGCAGGCTCTTAAGTAGGGCTTATTGAGGTGGGGGGTAGGACTTATATTAGACACGTACATAAAAACCATGCTAGGGCTTATTTTCAGGATAGCTTATTTTCAGGGAAACAGAGTATTAGGACCCACAACCGAGGCCAAAACTGTCTCCTACACCAATCCGTGATTGTTGGACAAAAAGAGACACATGGCTGGAAAAAGATGATAAAACTACATATAGACCTGAAATCAGAGATGTTTTTCTTGGGCATTCTACCAGAAAAATACGATGAAAAGACTGCATATTTGATCCTGCAGAGGTTAACGGCAACTAGAATTGTATTTGTGCAACAACGGAAAAGCGATGAGATCCCGTCTGAGGAGAATGTAATTTATAAAATATTAGATTGTGCAGAAATGGATAGATTAACACTTGCTATTAAGGATAAAGAAGAAACTGGATGTTTTTTGATACGGGACATTTGATTTCATCCATGGTTAGATAACAGAAACAGAAGTTAGAAAGGGGGAATATAGATAGAATATATAATAGAATATAGAAAAGATATAAAGAGAGGAAATGGTATAGAGAAGAGTTGTTAAAGAAGATGTTAAATATTAAGGTTATTATATTATGTTATATTATTAATATGGTGATGACTAAATATAACAATGACTATAAATATGACTATCTAAACATAATTATACCCAGAATACATACTGTTTGCTGAAAATTGAATGTTATATAAATAAAACAAATATTTTTAAAAAAATAAAAGAACAATTTGTGATGCAAACAGAATATAACTTGCCCTCCCAGTATTCCACAATTGCTTTCCAGGGTATTCCACCTGGCTGAACGTTTTAATTGCCCTCATTTGAGGATTCCTTGGCTATTACCGTCTGCTTCGCTCTCTTCCAGGTGCATTCTCATCTTAAGTATCTTATAGATAACCACACCTGCATTTGGGCCTGTGCAAGCTTTCAAGAAGAGTGGCCTTCCCCGAGAAACTTGCAAATATTTGAAAGGTAACTTTTTAGGAATTGGGAAATCATCAGCTATCTTGCACTACGCAAAAAGAGGTCCTAAGTGACTGATTGTTGAGTGAAGATTACCTGTGTGTATATAGAATAGAATAGAATAGAATAGAATAGAATAGAATAGAATAGAATAGAATAGAATAGAATGCAGAATAGGAATGGAATGGAATGGAATGGAATAGAATAGAATAGAATAGAATAGAATAGAATAGAATAGAATAGAATAGAATAGAATAGAATAGAATAGAATAGAATAGAATAGAATAGAATAGAATAGAATAGAATAGAATAGAATATGGAAAAGGGATGGGAATAGAATAGAATAGAATAGAATAGAATAGAATAGAATAGAATAGAATAGAATAGAATAGAATAGAATAGAATAGAATAGAATAGAATAGAATAGAATAGAATTTTTTATTGGCCAAGTGTGATTGGACACACAAGGAATTAGTCTTTGGTGCAGATGCTTTCACTGTACATAAAAAAAACAAGATACATTCAAATGTTTTTTTTTAAAGTCTTAATAAAGGTTTGTTTTTTTAAAAAAAGATACATTCATTAAGAACCATTAGGTACAACACTCAATGATAGTCATAGGCTACAAATAAGCAATCAAATCATACTAGGAAACAAAGAGAACAATATAAATTGTAAATATACAAACAATATGGTTATAGTCATAAGTGGGAGGAGATAGGTAATAGGAAGGATGAGAAGAATAATAGTAATACAGTTCTTAGTAAATAATTTGAAAGTGTTGTGGGAATTAGTTATCATCTATGATTATAGAAATAGAAGATGAATTAGGAATGGAATGGATAGGATAGAATAGAATAGAAATAGAATATGAATTAGGAACAGAATCGGGTGAAATCCAGCAGGTTTTGGAGAACCGGTAGTGGAAATTTTGAGTAGTTCGGAGAACTGGCAAATACCAACTCTGGCTGGCCCCAGAGTGGGGAGGGAATGGGAGATTTTGCAATATCCTTCCCCCAGGAATGGGGATTTTGCAATATCCTTCCCCCAGGAGTGAGGAGGGAGTGGGAGATTTTGCAATATCCTTCCCCCAGGAATGGGGATTTTGCAATATCCTTCCCCCAGGAGTGGGGAGGGAATGGGGATTTTGAAGTATCCTTCCCCTGCCACGCCCACAGAACCAGTGGTAAAAAAAAATTGGATATATAGAATGGATAGAAAAGAAGTAGTATATGAATATGGAATAGAGTAGAGTAGTTGGAAGGGACCTTGGAGGTCTGGTCCAACCCCCTGCTTAGGCAGGAAACGTTATCGCATTTCAGACAAATGGTTATCCAACCTCTTCTTAAAAACTTAAAGTGTTGGGAGAATTCAGAGTTTCTGGAGGCAAGTTGTTCTACTGGTGAATTGTTCTCACTGTCAGGAAATTTGTAATTTATACCTAGACGCTATCAACAGTGGGCAGAACCATGAGTCTTAGTGCAAAAAGTCTTCGCTCTTTCCAATTTTCACCATCTCTCGGGGTAACAATGGTCTCTTCGAGAGGGGATGTTGGCTGACCTACCAAATGCGTTAGTTAAGATATAGTTTAGGGGGAGAAGGATTTGTTTATAGATTTGTTTCTACAGCTTTCCTGCATTCTGCTGAGCTCTGAATTCCCCCAAATAATGAGTCTGCTTTTGTTTCCTCTCTCCCCCGCCACCCCTCTGTATTCATTCAGGGCTGCAGAAAAGGGTAACTTTGAAGCTGCTGTTAAACTTGGAATCGCCTACCTCTACAATGAAGGGCGTAAGTATCTGCACCCCCACTTTGGAGACAGTTCTAGACTGCCAGGTTGAGCCAGGCCCAACTTTCTTTGGCACCAAAGGGGCCTTGGGTTGTGACAAATAAGTTGACATAAACTGAGTTTGATATACATGTCTCAAATCACCATCCTTTCCTTCCTCTTCCTTGCTTTCCTTCCTTTCTGCTGCTTTCTCCTTCCTGTCCTCCCTTTTCTACTTTCCTTCTTCCCTCCCTCCCTTTTGTTTCCTCTTTTTCTTTCTTTCTTTCTTTCTTTCTTTCTTTCTTTCTTTCTTTCTTTCTTTCTTTCTTTCTTTCTTTCTTTCTTTCTTTCTTTCTTTCTTTCTTTTTTTCTTTTTCTTTCCTTCCTTCCTTCCTGGTTCTCACCAAATCCCTTCTTTCCTTTTTTCTTATTTTCTCTTTCTCTCTCTCTTGCTTTCTCTTTCTCTCTCTCTTTTCACCAAATTTTTCTTTTTTCCTTCCTTCCTCCCTTCCCTTCCTGATTCTCACCAAATCTATCTTTCTCTTTTTTTTTCTTTCTTTCTTTCTCTCTCTCTCTCTCTCTCTTTTTTCTTTCTTTCCTTTCTCCCTCCCTTCCTGGTTCTCACCAAATATTTTTTTTTCCTTCCTCCCTTCCCTTCCGGATTCTCATTAAATCTATCTATCTTTCTTTTCTCTCTCTCTCTCTTTCTTTCTCTTTCATTCATTCTTTCCTTCCTTCCTGGTTCTCACCAAATCCATCCTTCCTTCCTGTCTTTCTTTCTTTCTTTCTTTCTTTCTTTCTTTCTTTCTTTCTTTCTTTCTTTCTTTCTTTCTCTTTCCTTCCCACTTTCCTGAAGGCCAACAAAGTCAGGGCCATCCAAATTTCTGGCAGAAGGCATGCTTCCAAGCCCCCACCAGCTGACCCTGTTTCACCAAGGAAACCTGGAGAAAGGAAACCGTCTTGCCAGACTTACTGGAGTGAGCAGAAAACACCGGGAACAGATGGGCCCCCCTTTCAGGGATCTCTTGCGCCTTACGCTGCACCAGAACCACGATTATGGAACGTAGCCCTCCTCCTCGAGCTGATGGTTGAAATTTCATCCTGCATCCAGATTCATCATTTCCCCTCTCTCTCTTTTTTTCCTCCCCTTTTAGCATCGGTTTCCGATGAAGGCCGTGCAGAAGTGAACGGGCTCAAGGCATCCCATTTTTTCAGCCTGGCTGAGTCCCTGAACGTCTCTGCAGTGCCTTTTGTCTGGCTGTTCATACGCCCCCCCTGGTCACTGGGCGGGAGCTGTTGCAAAGCTGTGGTCTACGAGAGCCTCCGAAGAGAGTGTCAGCAGCGAAAAGTAAGGCGGCTTTTTGCTCCGTCTCTCAGTCTTTGATTTGCAGAACCTATGGTTGCCCAGAGTCATTATTATTATTATTATTATTATTATTATTATTTATTAAATTTATATACCGCCCTTCTCCTAGTGGACTCAGGGCGGTGTACAGCCAAGAATAAAAAGCACTCCAATACAAAATTTAAATTATTAATAAAAGAATTGAATAATTTTGGCCCAATAAATTTAAAAAACCCAATAGGCAATTAAAATTTAAAACCCGTAAAACTTTAAACTTAAAAAAGAGGGGGGGGTTACGCCAGCCCAGCTTGACAAAATAAAAAAGTTTTTAGGGCACGGCGGAAAGCCCGGAGATCAGGTATCATACGGATCTCCGGGGGCAAATCATTCCAGAGGGCTGGTGCTGCCACAGAGAAGGCTCTCCCCCTGGGTGTCGCCAGCCGACATTGTCTGGCTGATGGCACCCTGAGGAGTCCCTCCCTGTGGGAGCGAACTGGCCGGTGGGAGGCTATCGGTGGCAGAAGGCGGTCCCGCAAGTACCCAGGCCCTATGCCATGGAGCGCTTTAAAGGTGGTCACCAACACCTTGAAGCGCACTTGGAAGACCACCGGAAGCCAATGCAGCTCACGCAGGAGAGGTGTCACATGGGAGCGCCCCCTTGCTCCCATAATCCTCCGCGCGGCCGCGTTCTCCGCGGTCATCATCTTTTAATACCCCCATAATCCCTTGCAGGGCAGAGTCTGGGTGACTGAGTGGAGCTGAGCGTTTACTGGCCGGATGCCCTTCCTGTCGCCAGTGCAGAGTTTTGTTCAGCAGATATATTCTCAATGTGTCCGGAGAGAGAAATATGTGCCTCTACCTAGGATTGAACTCTCAACCTCCTGATTGTGAGGCGAGAGCTCCACCTGTAGGCTACCACACCACTCAATAGGGTTGCCCAGAATGGGCGCAGTAATTTGCGTTCAGGGAAGTTAACATCTGTATGAATGTTCCAGCCACACAGTGCAAATCCTGAAAAATCTTCGACTTGTTTTAAGTTTCTAGTCCTTATTTATTTCAGACGATAGATGGATAGGTTTTTGCTATGCCAAAGGAGCTACGAGTCTATATCCTAAAGCTGATAAAACCATAATCTAAACCACTGTTAGGCGCAAACAACCATGAAGAGTTCAATTAGCTGTTTTATTGCTCAAGTCTATAAACAGGAATCTTCTGACTTGACAGTTTGCACCTAAGAAAGGCTGTAAGATTAGATAGGGACATGGTGGCTCAGTGGCTAAGACGCTGAGCTTGTCGATGGAAAGGTCGGCAGTTCAGCGGTTCGAATCCCTAGTGCCGCACAACAGGGTGAGCTCCCGTTCCTTGTCCCAGCTTCTGCCAACCTAGCAGTTCGAAAGCACGTTAAAAAAAATGCAAGTAGAAAAATAGGGACCACCTTTGGTGGGAAGGGAACAGCGTTCCATGCGCCTTTGCCGTTTAGTCATGCCGGCCACATGACCACGGAGACGTCTTTGGACAGCGCTGGCTCTTCGGCTTTGAAACAGAGATGAACACTGCCCCCTAGAGTCGGGAACGACTAGCACATATGTGTGAGGGGAACCTTTACCTTTAAGACTAGATAAGGTTCCGCAGCATTCAAGGGGAGTCAGATTTCACCCTTTTGTGCCCGCATAGGGATTCCAGACTAAGTCCCCATTTGACTCCTGCCCTTGACTCGACCAATCTCTCTGTAACAATCGGTTTTTTTAATTTTTCAGGCCCCTAAACAGTGGCAACATTTTTTTTAAAATAGACTGGTTCATTTATGTGACTGTTCTCAGGTTAATTTGCAGTAGTAATGAAAAAGAACCTACTGTATTTTCCTGCGTATACGACTACTTTCTAACACACAAAATTCTTCTCAAAAGTCGGGGGTCGTCTTATACGCCGGGTCTCATTCTCCTGTAACCAGGCAGACCAGCCCGAAAGGTTCTGACGAGCCTTAAATGGCTCTGAGGAGGGTCGTCTTATACACCCAGTTGTCTTATACGCCTGAAAATACGGTATTTTAGCAAGCTTGGAAGAAAAAAAAATCATAAGACAGTTCTGAAAACGTTGATTACTAGTTTCTGCTTTATACTAAATGTGTCCTTCATCCACCTATCCCACTTTGATCTTTCTGTAGACTCAACGAGGATCGATTCTGTACTGTTTGGCAAAAGTTTTGAGTCTCTTTGAGGTAAGGACTATTTCATTGTCCACTCTGCGATCAGGTGTTGGAAGTATCTTTCGAGTTTTGATGCTCTGAATTGGCACTAACAAAACAGGTTGCCTCTTCGAAAGCGACCGTAATTGGGCCGCGACTTGGTTGTTGTGTGAAGCAGTCGCTAAGTGGAAAATCACGTGAATGTGACGGCTTTCGTTTTTCTTATTCCCCTGACCTTTCAAATGCTTACTCCAGCACCGGGCGATAATTAACAAGAGAGTTAATCTCTGTATTTACATTTATTGGAGAGGAAGGGATTACAAGAAAGTAAGGAGGCACTTACTGAGGAAGACACATCCAAAGGAATGTGCTGGCACCAGCAGCTGCGAACACGCTATGCAAAACATCTCAGTGTATTTCCCTTTGTGTGGCTGCTTACTCTCCTGCAATCCTTTTCTCTCCAAACTCTACTCTCTGCTGGGTGGGCTGGGTGAGAAAAACAACAGCTCAGGCACAGGGGCAATACATATTGGCTGTAAGGGTGAGCTCATGGTGAGGGAGTTCACCATAACTCAGGAGGTTATCTTTTTCAGCTCCACCCTATCCCATATTTCTGTTCCCAAAATTCCTATAAATGACATTGTTGAATCAAAAGGGCTCAGTGTGTGTCAACCAACAAAGGATCAGATCAACCAAGCAGATTACGGCTGTTTCATGATGCTGAGCTGTTGTGTGTTTTTAATTTTTTGTGTTTAACGGTCACATATGTGAACTTGGCAGCTATGTGTATCGTATTTTTCGGACTGTAAGACGCACTTAGATTTAGAGGAAGAAAATAAGAAAAAAAAATTTTTTTTTGGCGTCCGTGTGTCCCGTTTCCGCCCTCCCCGGCCCCCAGAAGCACTTTGCAGGCCAAAAATAGTCCCATTTTTGGCCTCCCGAACAGTGGTGGGATTCAAACATTTTTACTACTGGTTCTGTGGGTGTGGCGTTGTTTGGTAGGCATGGCAAGGGAAAGATACTGTAAAATCTCCATTCCCTCCCCAATCCAGGGGAAGGATACTGCAAAATCCCCATTTCCTCCCGATCTGCTGGGAACTCGGGAGGCAGAGAATAGATGGGGGCAGGGCCAGTCAGAGGTGGTATTTACCAGTTCTCTGAACTACTCAAAATTTCCGCTACCGGTTCTCCAGAACTGGTCAGAACCTGCTGGGTACCACCTCTACTCCTGAACCCTCCGCGCATCCAGTTTTCACAAAAAATGCACCCGTTTTTTTGGCCTTCAGAGTGCTTCTGGGGGCCGGGGAGTGCAAAAATACAATGCCCGGAGTGTTCGGGAGCCCAAAAACCATATAAGGCTCACCAAAATTTTCACCCACTTTTGAGGGGGGGAAGGGGAGACAAAGTGCAGCTTATATTCTGAAAAATACGGTACCTTGAAATTTAACAGAAAATAAAATCCAGGACTGCTTGACACTCTTGCATCCAGAACTGTTAAAAGTGATGTGATTCCCAGAACAAAGCCATATTCTCTCACGTTCTTCCCCCTTTCTTTTCTTAGGATGAAGGGAAGAAGAAGGAAGCCCTGGAGATGTTTGAAGACTCCTCAAAACATGGCTGCTTGCACAGCTCTTACCTCTTGTGGCAAAATAACCAAAGAGCTGCGGTGAGTTCAAAACGTTTGGTGTAAGAGGCTGCAACGCGAGGGGGCTTCCAGGAAGAGTTCCTTGAACACCTGTGAGGATAAGGGAGAAGGTGTGATGACTTCCTTCCTTTCTTACAGATGTCAGATCCTGGCCGATACCTCCAGAGCCTCCGACAACTGAGGGACTACGCAGCCAAAGGTTCTTGGGAAGCTCAGGTAGGGCCACTGGTTCCAGGATCAAAACTTTTGCAGTATCCTTCCCCTGCCATGCCCACCAAACCACACCACGCCCACCGAACCAGTAGTTAAAAAAAAATCAGATTTCATCACTGCATGGACCACTGCAAGACAGGCCCCCTCGGTCTCCCAGAATTTGTCAATGTTCATTGTGTCAAGGACACCATCTAAGTATCTCATCCTCTGCCATCCCCTTCTCCTTTCCCAACATCAGGGCCTTCGCTAAGGAATCCTCTCTTCTCATTAGTATTTGAGCTTCAGGATCTGTCCCTCAGGGTTGATTTCCTTCAAGCTGAAGCTCCGTTGTCTTACCACGAGTTGCTTTTCTACCTTGCTCAGATTACCCTCGCCAAAGCTTGCCGGAACGGAAACCAACTGGGGTTGGAAAGCAAGACATCCATCGAGATGATCTCCCAATTTTTCCAGGCCTCCGTCCCTCTGAGCAAGCAAAGCATTTTCACCGTCCAGAAGGGCATGAATGAGACGATGAGGTAAAGACGTCCATCCTGCTGTTTTTTGTCATTTATTTATTCAGTTTGAGCCTGGATAACTCTGCAGACTAAGCACCGTAATTAATATTCATCTGTCTGCAATTACTTTATGTTCGAATCTCACCAGGCTCAAGATTGACTCAGCCTTCCATCCTTTCTAAGGTAGGTAAATTGAGGACCCAGTTTGTGGGGACAATAAGGTGACTTTGTATAAAATATACAAAAGTATGAAGGCTATTGCTTAATGTATTGTAAGCTGCCCTTAGTCTCTGGAAATGGGCGGCATATAAATCAATTTTTTTAAAAAAATATATGCCATCCATCTCACCATTGAGTGACCCCTGGGCCAGTGGCCAGCAAAGCTTGCAGCAGATTTGGACAGCGAGGAGGCTGGGGAGGAACATGGGCCAGTCCTAGAGTCTGGGGAAGGCTCTGATGAGGGCTTTGCATCGGAGGCAGAGGGGGGGCCAGGCGCACATGACAGGTATCAGCTTCCTTTGGAGTCAGACATCAGGCAGGCAGAGGAACAGCTGGAGCCTGTTCCCAGTGTGCGCATGCGCAGAGTTGCCAGACGAAGGGAACAGCTAAGGAAGAAGGGTCAACTCGGGAGTAAGGCCACAGGTGGACGATGAAAGTCCCCTCCCAGAGGGAATAAAAGAGGAGCGAAAGGGGAGTGGAGTTTGCAGGAGACAATTAGTTCATTCCTGCATTCTTGCCAAATATTGCGGCGTCTGAAAGATATCGGCCTGGCCATTCTCCAAGCCTGATAAAGGTCGGTAATGGTGAAGTATCTTGAAAGACTGGGGGAGAGGAAAGACTGCTGGAGGGAAATTAACTTGGAATTTTAATCTCTCGTTGGGCGTGGGGGCAGGAAAATATCATTTATCAATTGCTGCTTGGTTACCGGTTGCTTCTGAAACAGTTTGGAGCTCAAAGGAGGTTTTAAAAGGTTGAGATTGCATAAAATTTAGCAACCTCACCCGGTTTTTGCCAGTTTAAAAAAAAAACCAAAACATTAGGCTGAACTTGGTTTTGGGGTTTCTATTTGGGATTGAAACCGGATTTCTTAGCATCCCCAAACATCACGTGGCCACTCGTTGTGCTAAAAACGTGCAAGAAATGGTCTCCGTCGCTAAATGATGAAAAGTATCAGTCTCGATATGCTAAAATGTGATTAATATTTTTCTAGGGAAGTGATTTAGAGTTTTATGACACAATAAAGTTAATGCAGATTTTTAAAAAATTATGTGTGAGGTGCCGTACAGGTTACAACCATTTTTTTTAGAAACTGGCGATCAATTTCTTAGTACAGGGGTGTGCAATCTTAAACACTCAAAGAGCCATTTGGACCCGTTTCCCACAGAAAAGAAAACACCGGGAGCCACAAAACCCTTCCCGTGCCTGACTATTTCTTGAGCGGCCACAAAACTAGCACATGTCGTTGAATTAAACATTCTGTTTTCTTCTGACACTTTTCTTTTCTTGGACTTATCCATGGCTGGCCTATCAGAGATTGAAAAGCTCAATAAATTGTGTGCCGGTGGGTGTCGCACATTGGCATTTGTGATGCCTATTTTGAGTGACAGGGAGCCGCAGCAGAGGGTGAAAGAGCCACATGCGGCTCCCGAGCCGCAGGTTGCTGACCCCTGTTAGCATCTATTGAAAAGGAGGTGATAAGTAGCTAATCTTAGTTTCTTCAGTCATCCTTCTTTCATTTTTTTTTATTCTGTTTGTTTACTTATGAAAAAATCTCTCAAAAAAATATTTTTTTAAAAACGGAAAATGACGGATGAAAGAAGCACCGTGGGATAATTGATTCCCATCCAACAGCAAAGATGAATGTTCTAAACTGCTTTATTTCATTATTTTATTTTATCTGTTCTTTTTAGATACATTTTGGTTGATTGGCTGGTAGAAGTCGCCACCATGAAGGATTTCTCCAGCCTCTGCCTTCACATGACCATTGGCTGTGTGGATCGGTACTTGAAATTAAGATCTGTGCCCCGGGCTCGGCTGCAGCTTTTAGGGATTGCATGCATGGTTATTTGCACCCGGTAAGCCCTGTAGCCCTTTGGGATGCTGGGAGTCTGGAATAAACTCATCTGGTTGTGATTCATATCCGATTTAGCCTCTGAGGCTGACAGGAGTTAACGGCAGTATATTTTGCTATGAATTCAGGCCCTGTCAAATGCTGCTTGAGCACATGCCTTGAAGTTAGTTTTGCTGAGATTTTGATGCGTTTTAGTTCCTCCCCGTTTCTGCCCTTTAAAAAAAATCACACTAAGCCTTGGTGACTTAGCTGCTTCCGGAAAGGGGCAGGTTAGTAAGGAAAGGGCCACCTGCTATTCCGCCATGTTGGCCTTTCATGCAAACCGCTCTTGCGTTGCAGCTTCGTGAGCAAAGAGATTCTGACAATTCGCGAAGCGGTTTGGTTAACAGACAACACGTACAAGTACGAAGACCTCGTGAGGATGATGGGGGAGATCATCTCTGCCCTGGAAGGCAGGATAAAGGTAAACTTGTAGGGAGAGGATGGGCTTGGCCTTAAAAGGACTTACCTGTTCAGTCGTTCCTCGTAGCAATGTTAGAAGAAGTGAGGTACTCGGAAGATATTTTGGACATGAATGTCAAATGTGATCCCTTTATCGCCGCATGAAAAAAATATTGAACAAATCCCACTCCTTTGAATTTTCCCAATGCTGTTTGATTCTCCTGTGACTTTCTCAGCTCAGATTCAAAATTTAAACCTTATGTTTCGTTTCGTTTCCTTCCTTCCTTCCTTCCTTCCTTCCTTCCTTCCTTCCTTCCTTCCTTCCTTCCATCCATCCATCCATGTCCTTCCTTCCTCTATTCATCTCCTTCCTTCTTTCCATGTCCTCCCTACCTCCCTTTATTCATTTTCCTTCTTTCCATGTCCTCCCTCCCTCCCTTCCTTCCTTCCTCTATTCATCTCCCTTTTTTCTGTCTTTCCTTCCTCCCTCCCTCCCTTCCTTTATTCATCTCCTTCCTTCTTCCCATGTTCTCCCTTCCTCCCTCCATTTATTCATCTTCCTTCTATTCATATCCTCCCTCCCTCCCTCCCTTCCTTCCTCCCTCTATTCATCTCCCTTTTTTCTGTCTTTCCTTCCTCCCTCCCTCCCTTCTTTTATTCATCTCCTTCCTACTTCCCATGTTCTCCCTTCCTTCCTTCCTCTATTCATCTCCCTTCTTTCCATGTCCTCCCTCCCTCCCTTTATTCATCTCCCTTTTTTCTATGTCCTTCCTCCCTCCCTCCTTCCCTTTATTCATCTCCTTCTTTCCCTGTTCTCTCCCTTCCTTCCTCTATTCATCTCCCTTCTTTCCATGCCCTCCCTCTCTCCCTCCCTTTATTCATCTTCCTTCTGTTCATGTCCTTCCTTCCTTCCTCTATTCATCTCTTTCCTTCTATCCATGGCCTGCCTGCCTGCCTGCAGGTGTTTAATTTATAAAACCAAGTAACCCAGGAGTCTGTGGAGATTCTCAGTCATCCAGATCATGGTTATCCCAAAAGAGCTTTTTTTCAAGAGACAACTGGGCTCGTTTTTTCTTAGAAGGCGTTTCGCTTCTCATCGGATGAGACGTCTTCCAAGTAAAAGCAAGGAAGTCCAAGTTTCCTCTTGGGAAAAAAAAAGTTCCTTGGGACGAATAAGCCAGAAGGGAACCAGTAACTGGTGTTCATACGTTTTGGACTTTAAAACATATTGCACGAACCATGGGCAATATAGAAATCGAAGAAGCTGAAACTGCCCTGAACTCTTAAAAAAAACCACACCGAATCTATTTAAACATTTAAAATAAATATAACAACTCAGATGATGTCATTTGGAGACTAACTGTTCTTAAGATCTTGCCCAGTTTAGGAACCTGTTTGTTTGTTTATTTATTTATTGAATTTCTATACCACCCTTCTCCCGAAGGACTCAGGGCGGTGAACAGATTAAGATTTCATATACATAAAATAATATTTTTTTTATAAACAGTAAATAATAAATTGAGTCAAATTGGTGTATCTACTAAGACCTTGGCATAGAATTTAGATGTTTATGCTAGCCCTGCTTGTTGAAACAGAGAGGTCTTCAGGGCACATCTGGGATTATTCGTATTTCAGGGGGTATTTTGTTCCAAAGAATAGGTGCCCCCACAGAGAAGACTCTCTCCCTTGGAACTACTAGACGACATTGTTTTAATGATGGTCACTATGAGTAGGCCTACTCTGTGAGAGTGTATTGGTTGGTGGTTTGACTTCCTGTTTTCCTTTTTTTTTTTAATAAATATATATATCTTTTTCAAAAAAAGATTCCTACAATCGTTGACTATAAGGAAGTGCTACTGAACGTGGTCTCGCTGGAGAGCAGGACGGCCTCCCTGTACAGCTTCATCTGTGAACTTTCCCTCCTAAGCACAGGCCTTTGTGGCTACTCCCCGGCCCGTTTGTCTGCAGCAGCCTTGTTGTTGGCAAAAGTGTTGCACAGACAAGGTGAGTTCCTATCCGAACAAAGACTACACGGTTAGTTACTTTGCCATGTCTGTTTCAAAGCCGAAGAGCCAGCGCTGTCCAAAGACATCTCCTTGGTCATGTGGCCGGCATAACTCAACACTAAAGGCACACGGAACGCTGTGACCTTCCCACCAAAGGGGGTCCCTATTTTTCTACTTGCATTTTTTACCTGCTTTCGAACTGCTAGGTTGGCAGAAGCTGGGACAAGTGACAGGAACTCACCCTCTTACGTGGCACTCGGGATTTGAACCCCTGAACTGCCGACTTTTTGATCGACAAGCTCAGCATCTTAGCCACTGAGCCACCACTTCCCGGAAAATATATAAATAAATAAAATTTAAAACAATTTTTTTTTTTAAATGCTTGGCAACTGACTCACGTTTATGATGGCGGAGTTGTAGGATCCCTTTTGGAGATCTTCTGACAAGCAAAGTCAAATGCGGGAAGCCAGATTCGTTTAACGACCCCCCACGAGCCACTTAACCGTGTTGATTTGCTTAACGACCGTGACAAGAGGTCGTAAAATGGGAGCACGGTTCGCTTTGCGACTGTCTTGCTTAGCGGCCGAAATGCCGGGCTCGATTGTGGTCTGCTTGTATTCCCGAGTGGAGATAAAGTTAAGCTTATATTGTGCAGAAGGTTAAAAAATAAATAAATTGCCATACTGATGTGTGTGGTTTTTTTTCGTTTGTCCTGTCTCCAGCTCATCCTTGGACTAGCCAGTTAACGGAAAATACAGGATTTTCCCTCGAAGAGCTGATTCCCTGTGTGCTGAGTCTCCACCAGAAATGGTAAACCTTTGGGCAGGGAAGGGATTTCGCAAAACCGGAACTTCATTGAGTGATGGGTTTCTCTTTCCATTGAGAAAAATAACAAGGCATGCTCTCAATTCGATTCAACCTTTATTGTCAATGCACAACATGCGTACAATGAGATTGGCTGAGCCTCCCTTCATGCACCCCCTCTCCCAACGTAAATACATATCAATAACTTACAGTGGAAGAAAGAAAATCCCTACCCCAATAAATCATACTAACAACACACAATCCTCTCTACCGGGGGTCAGCAACTTGCGGCTCTGGAGCCGCATGTGGCTCTTTCACCCCTCTCCTGTCACTCAAAATATGTGTCACAATCACCAATGTGTGACACCCACCGGCACGCAATTTACTGAGCTTTTCAACCCCTGATAGCCCAGCGGTGGATAAATCCAAGAAAAGAAACGTTTCAAAAGAAAACATTTAATTCAGCTACATATGCTAGTTTTGTGGCCGCTCAAGAAATAGTCAGGCACGGGAAGGTTTTGTGCAGGGGTAAAATTCAAAAAAAATTTTCCCTACCGGTTCTGTGGGCGTAGCTTGGTGGGTGTGGCAGGGGAAGGGTATTGCAAAATCTCCATTCCCACCCTACTCTGGGACCAATCAGAGGTGGTATTTGCTGGTTCTCCGAACTAGTCCAAATTTCTGCTACCGGTTCTCCAGAACCTGTTAGAACCTGCTAGATTTCATTCGTGGTTTTGTGGCTTCTGGTGCTTTCTTTTCTGTGGGAAACAGGTCCAAATGGCTCTTTGAGTGTTTAAGGTTGCAGACCCCTGCCCTATACATATATGTGCGTAACATTGCATTATTGCAACATTGAAGAGCCTTGGTGGCGCAGCGGAGTAAAGTGCTGTTAAAGTAGCACTTAGCTGCCTGCAATGACTGCAAGTTCAAATCTCACCAAGCTTAAGGTTGACTCAGCCTTCCATCCTTCTGAGGTAGGTCAATTGAGGACCCAGATTGTGGGGGCAATAAGCTGACTGTATAAAATATACAAAAGTATGAAGGCTGTTGCTTAACGTATTGTAAACTGCCCTGATCTCCGGAGAAGGGCGGCATATGAATCTAATTTTTTTTTTAAAAAAATGAGCCGACCCCACTCTCTTCTAGCACTGATAATGTTGCCTAGTTTGGGTCATGAAACGACTGGAAGAAAACAGCCAAGCTCAGGGACCACCAAGGGACATCCCCCACCCACCCCCAAGAGCTGATCTCGATGTGGGTTCCTCCTGCTGGGGGGATTGTCATCAGGTAGCAATGATAACCAGGTTACCTGGGAACAGGGAAGGCTGCAGCCAAACTTACCTGGAGATCCCAGGCCAGGGAAAGGGAAGGTATTCTGATACCCATGGCTATTTTGGACATTCACGGAGATGGTTTTTCTCTTCCCAGCTTCCACGAAGATGCTCCCAAGGATTACAGGCAGGTCTCCCTGACTGCTGTGAAGCAACGATTTGAGGATAAGCGCTACGAAGAAATTGGAAAAGAAGAGGTAGGCTAGGTGGAGAAATCGTGGGAGGGAGGGATTTGGTTTTTGTTTTGTTTTTTTCCCCAGTGTTTTAAACATTTCTTTAAAGTTTATGATTAAATTATATATTTTTTAAGAAAAACAGCCCATTTTGTGCAACTTTGAAAAACAGCTTTCAGGTTCTTGCTTGGGCTGCTGATTGGTTAGCCATTTGACAGCCGCTATATATAAGAGCTGTCAAACAGAAGTTCGCGGTCTTTCCGCAGAGTTAGCGTCTTGTCCGTTCGTTGTAAGGTTGATTAAACAATTTACCTGAGAGAAGATCCTTGCATTAATGTCATTCCTCAGACGATCGGCCAGTATTTATTACCCTGGAAACAGCAAAGGACCAGCCCGCGGTGCCTCTGCTATGAAAACAGCTCGTGAGGGCCGTGCACAGCCCTTCCGGGCTCCATTTTCAGCCACGACGGCCCTCTGCCAGCAAAAATGGGTCCCTGGGGCTGCAGGAGGCCATCGCAGCCCAAAACAGAGCTCGAGGGGAGCACGTGGCCCCACAAGCTCCGTTTTCATTGGCAGAAGGCTCTCAAAACAAAAGGAGATGTCAAATTTCGATGTCGTCTCAAATAAATTTCATTTCAACCAAAAGTCTTTGATAAAATCTCTCTTTTATTAAGCCCAACAACCAATCATAGCCAACACTGGCTTCCTGACTCAAAACCCTCCCTTTCCTTTCCCCACTCCTCTGCACTCATTGCCCATCTTCCAAGTCACTCTGCCCCTAATCTACTGCTCCATCTCAAAGGAATTTCCCCCCTCCCATCCCATCTCCTAGGGGATATCATCTCCAGGGAAAATAAGTAGGTGAAAAGTCAAACGTCCCTTGCCAGATGCCTTCTCTTCTCCTTCTTATGTCAGCACTAGAGTAAATGCAGCTTGAAGTGCTGACAGGAGAAATGTTTCCCCTTTTGCAATGGAGCATACAAGAAAGGACAGGAAAGGGAAAGAAGAAAGACAAAGAAAAGGATGGGAAGAGAGCAAGGAAGGGAAGGTGAGAAAAGAGGGGAAGGAAGAAAGAAGAATGAAGACGGAAGGAGGAAGGAAGGAGATTATAATGAGAGTGAGGAAGGGGGGTCTGTGGGGAAGTCCTGCCTTAGCACTTGGCCACCATAGATACCCCCGACACGAGTGATGCTGAGCTGGCCACACACCCCTAGCCATGCCTGCCCCCACCCCCCAAAACCAAACAACTCTGATGCGGCCTTCAATGAAATCAAGTTTGATACCCCTCCTCTAGGTGATGAGCTACAGCCAGCTCTGCTCCCTGTTAGGAGTGAAACAGGAAGACCCGGAGCCTGGATCTTCGTATGTGAACGCAGTGGAGACCTTCCTCACTTCCCCATCTGGAAAGCGTTCTAAAAGGCAAGTTTGGTACTTCGGTACTTCCAGTTGAATTGGCGGGAGGGTGAACCACTGCAGGCGGCTGGATTATGATCTCCAAACTCCAAACAGGAACAGGAGTTGCTTTGGGCCAAGTTGGTGGTTCTAGGACAGGGTTGGTGAATGTTTTCGGTGCCAAGTGCCGAAACGGGAGAGTGCCCCCACGAGGAAGCACCAGAAACTGGAAGAGCAGCTCTCTGGTCCGAATGCGCTGGAAACAGGAACAGCAGTTCCTGAGCTTACGGTTTCTGGTGCACATGTATGCGCGAATACTGGCTGGCCTTCGCACATGTGCGCACTGGAATCCAGAAGAGTAAAAAGCAACACCTGGCGTGCCCGGAGAGATGGCTCTGTGTGCCACTTCCAGCATGCGGGCCATAGGTTCGCCATCACAAATTTAGGAAGCTTCCAAGAAAAGAAAAGTTGGACTGCAGGTTCTGTTGCTTATAGAGATTCTCAGTCATCCAGGTCATGGTTGTCTCGAGAAGAGCACCTCTGGGGACCCACCTTCTGTTGCTGAAATCAAAAAATACGGGATGGCTTGAAGACAGCAGAAGACAATGTGGGTGGAGCATTCGCTGACATCTCCAGGCTTTTCGTAGAAGGAAGAAGGGGCAGCCTTTGCAACTTTCCTTGATTTTACAGACCCAAAAGCAGTAGAACTTTGGAATCCCATCTCTGATAACTGGGTTCTAGGTTCTGCTTCCAAATTTCTTCCTGGATTTCTGTTTGGTTTGGTTTTTACAAGCATTTTTTCCTGTAATTCAGGATTTGCTCTCCTTAAGGGAAAACCTAGTCCGTCTGGCCAATGGGGAGAGAGATACGGTTGGGAAAATGTCTAGATGACCTCATGGTTTCCCTTAACAGTTTCCCAAAGCTTACAATGGTGTAGTGCAGGGATTCCTTGCAGCCAGGTCTGCATAATACCTGGGTTTCAGTTTCAGATCTCGCTGACTTGGCTCCAAGATGTTTTCCTCTCTACAAGCTGGTCCCGCTGATGAAATCATCTCCAATTCTATTCACACACCATAAAAACTCTTTGTACGTGAACAGGCAGCTGTTCATTCATCCCAATCTCCCTTCTCAGTAATTGTGCTGCTGCTTTTATGATGGGTGGGTGGGGAATGGAAAGCACAGGCCGTTCTTTCCAGCTCAGGCTGAATAAGATAATTGCCGATAATATATTATTTCAAGCTATTTAGCTCTCATCAGCTGGCCATCCCCTTAGGTGGATTCAAACTTGGGCTGCCTGCATGTTAGGCAGTTGTATTAACCTCTGAGCCACAAGTTCTCCTCCCTTCATCAGCTTGAGCCAGGCGAGAGATGTCAGGTTTCCAAGGAATACCTCCAACGAAATAAAGCTCCTGAGGCCTGAGGTTCCTCAAAGTTCCAATTTATTAGAGATGTTGTGTTGGCACATCTGGGAAAACCCGAATCTGAAAGCTTCCAGGCTTTCCACACCCAGCTGACAGTTCACAGCCCTGCCTCACCCCCACAAGTTCATCACATTGTCCAATCACCTCTTCACACTCCACCGGATACAATCTTCAGGCAATCTCCATCAGATGCAGGCAAAAGTCCTTGAATACGGAATGTTGCTGTGACTAACTTTTTACCGCTCCAACAACCACCCCTGCCAGCTTCCCCAGCTTAAAATATGTGGCAGTTAAGAAGCAAAAAAAAGAAAACTGTCTCCCAAAACTGACAGGCTTCCCCCGCCTCAGGAAAGGAACACATTCTGGGACAAGACTGAAGTCAGGGGTTAACACAATTAGCACATTAACCACCCCTCTCCCTACCCCCCCAGGAGGACCCGTAGGCTTTTTTTCTTTTTTTTAATTTGATTTATATGCCACCTTTCTCAGGAGACTCAGGGCGGCTTACAATGCGTTAAGCAACAGCCTTCATACTTTTGTATATTTATACAAAATCAGCTTATTGCCCCCACAAACTGGGTCCTCATTTGACCTACCTTAGAAAGGATGGAAGGCTGAGTCAACCTTGAGCCTGGGGAGATTCGAACTGGTGTAATTGCAGACAGCTGGATGTTAATTACGGTGCTTTAGTCTGCAGAGCTAAACCAGGCTATGCAGGGAATTTATCATGAAATTGCCTAAGGTGTCTGCCTGAACATCCCAACTCTTCACCCATGTGGCTTCAGACAAGGGGTATCCCTTCCAATGAACCAAATATTGCAAATCTAGAGTCCAAAAATCTTCTTCACGTCGTAATGAGTCTCACCCTGTGCTACAATCGGCTTTGGGGGAGCAGCAGGTTGAGGTCTCAATTTAGATCCCACAGCCACCTAGATTGTAAAAAACAAAAACAAAGCCAGTTTATGATTCAGATCATGGAGTGGGATGGACATAAAGAAAAAAACACAACAGATCTGCAGTCATGTTATTCCAAGCCCCACCTCCTTTTTACATGCATTTGCATGATTTGGTTGCAGTGGCCATCTCGGTTCTTTTCACGTGTGCCTACAAGCACCAGGCCTTGACCGCCCTTGGACTTGGACCGCCCTTCTACATCTCCAGATGTAGAATCTCATCCTTGCCTCAGGTCTTCTGACCAAGAGGGTCATTCATGGTGGTGTTTCCTTCACAGGAGGAGGGAAGACAGCATCCAGGAGGATCGAGGTAGCTTTGTCACTACCCCCACAGCGGAATTGTCCACTCAGGAAGAAAGTCTTCTGGATAATTTTCTGGATTGGAGCTTGGATGCTTGTTCAGGGTATGAAGGAGATCAAGAAAGCGAAGGCGAGAAGGAGGGAGAAGGTAAGGAGCCTGTTTCTCTCCTCTAATGTTATCTCCATTGTAAAAATGCAAGTTTCAGGATGTCCGTTCTTGTTCTTCTCTGCCTGGATCTTAGTTTCATAAATGCGGTTCTGTTTTTAACTCCATCTTTAATTCAGATTTGTGCTTAAGTCAGAACTCGTACTTGCGGGCTGCCTATTGCTGAATGTTCTTGATTTAATCGTTCGTTTAGCCATCATCCGTAATTATATCAGTATTCTTAAAAATAGTTTATGTCCGTGCATTTAACAATCATTGCAGACCAGTGCTATTGTAATTTCGAATGGTCACTAAACGGATGCTTGTAAGTCAAAGACTTATCTGTAACATAAACGGGAAGTAAACCTTTTGCTGAATGTTATCGTCGGTTCATTTTAGGTAAATCCGCTTGGCTGGCTCTAGAACACAAAAGCAAATTGCCCTTGCCTAATTTTGAATTCCTCACATGTGTTTGACTGGAGCAGAAGTGGCAGAACCTGGGGGTGGAGTCAAAAGAGGGTTCAGCCTAGAATCTCTATGTAGCCACAAATCTTGAGTGCCATTGACCCTTATCTTAACTACAGTTAAATGCTAATCGTTCATCGAGAAGATTCCTTTGCATAGGCATGAAGAGTAATAAATCAGTTTAATTGAACCTTCACATGTAGATCTGGTCTTATGGGTCTGATATGGACTGTTGTGGTTCACTGGCAGTCGAATCAGATGAGTCAGAGGAGATGGAGATTGGGGCCTGTGGGGGGAGAGAGAGAGAGAGAGAGAGAGAGAGAGAGACAGCTGTTTTCAGGGCCTGAGCTGAGGGAGGGGGAGGAAGAACTGGGGCCTGTCCCAGATGTGTGTATGGTATGCACAGAAAGGGTCAGAACACTGACCATCTTATTTTAAGAGTTTTTCTTCTTCTGTTTCCCTCGCGGTATAGTTACAGCTCCTACTGGAATTTTGGATGGAACTCTACTGCCTCAGGACCTCGAGAAGCCTTGCTGCTGCCAAGAGTCCAGCGATGACGAGAGCCTTCCCCAAGGAGGATGTCGGTACATCTTCAAGGATTATGACCATCATCCCAATGAGGAGGAGACCAAATTCGCCATCGTCCAAGCCTCTCCCGGGGAAGCCAGCTCGGGTTACGCCTCGGTCAACAGTACCAGCCCTCCTTCTGCTACCGACGGCAACTTCAGCAAATTTCTCAAAGCCAATGGTTTGGGGCAACCACTGAGGCTAGCGAAGGATAAAATCCTACCGCTGCCTTCGCGCTCAGAATCATGTTTACATTCTGCCAACGGCCGGCCGAGCAGGAGACAAGCCAAGCGGAAAAATGTGACGCCGTACAGTGAAGAAGAGAAGAGCCACTTAGGTTTCTTAAGCCTTTGAAGCCTGTGTGAAAGCTAGAGGTTCGTTGAAGCTTGAACCTTTAGAGGCTGTTTCTCAGAACGTCAGAATCCTTTAAAGCAAGAGAGGTTGTTGTACCAAGTATCTTGGATGTTGTGGGTCATCACTCTCTACGCCGCTTCCCATGGTAGTTCCTGACTCCCCTAACGCAACGGTCAACTTTTCTTGGGGTCGTTACCCTCGCTACATCCCACCACGATATCCAAATCAAAGGTGAAGGTGCTAAGACATGCAACACAAGACATGGAAGACCTACCTCTCCTCCAAGACCAAATCATAGTCTTTCCCAGGAGATGTTGTGTGCCAGATAAGATTAACCAACTCAATCTTGGTTCACGTTCCACATCGTACAGCTCAGCGCTTCACCCCGATCTTTATACAAATTCGGAAGAAATCCTCCGTAAATTTATCTCTTTCCCTTGGTATTAGAGCAACTTCTCCATGAAATGAAGGAGACCAGATTAGGTACACACACACAAATGGACCCTTGGCCATCTTCTGAAATACAAATATCTCATTGATGGATCTTCTCTGCAGATGTTGATAAAAGATCGGCTGGATAATGTAGTCCGGACCTCATCTTGAGAGGGTGTGGAGCACTGTTTTCTTGGCAGCTTGGAACTTTCTGGTCTTATTTTGGGGAAGGTGGAGATACTACCTCGTTCAAACTCTTTGTTATCTCAAATTGCTTTTTCTAACGTGACCCCTTTTTTTTCCAAGTCGGTGAAGCTACTCTCTTGAGGGCGCCAGGTTAGGGGAAGGATGGTCTGGAGCAACATTTCTCAACCTCAGCCATTTTAAAACGGAATTCTGGGAGTTGGAAGTCCGCGCATTTTAAAATGGCTGAGGTTGAGAAACACTGCCCTATAACCGGATTCTGCCATTCATTGAAGAATATGCCGTGACTGTTTACCAATCTCCCCCCCCCCCCCCCCCCCCCGGTGTATTTGACGCGACTTGTGGACGAGTGTCATAAACTTATTTAGCAAATGCATCCTATCCTTTACAGTTTCTTAACAACGTTCTTTCCCAAGTGTTCCTTTGTCATTGTGTTATTTCCTTCTTTGCTTGCTCCTTACTTTCTTCGATTTTACTTGTTCCTTTCCTCCTAAAAATGCACGCTCATGGCCACACAACTGTGACGACAACAGTGTTATGTGGAGTAAGGAGGGGGGGGGGACCCAGGTTTTGTGAACTTTGTGTATCAGAAACATCACAATTAAAACAAGGCATATGACATGAAATTTAAAATATATTAAAAAAAACCAAGATTAAAACGTACAAATTAAACAGGACTTGTCTTGGAATTAGCAACATTAATTGTGTGCTATCATGTTGCCATGAGGTCCTAAAGTATACACTGTTCGGGGCACAAAGGACAGGTATACAATATGTGGTGTTGTGGGTGCACGTCACCACAATCGCGAAGAGCACAATCTTTGCGATTGTGAGCCCGTTGATGGAAATGACGCCCGCGTTAATCAATTTAATAGGGTAGAAATTTTGAAAAACCCTTAAAAAAATAGGTTGAGGCCAATAGGCAGAGCCCACAATTTGTCGAATATGTAATATGGCATTTTAAATGGGCTTGAATGAACTTGAAGAAACGAACCACTTTCTTGTCGAGTTGAATGATCACTGAAAAACAATCACCTTTCCATCTTTACGTGACCAGGAGAGCTAGAAATAATGTTTTTTGTGTTGTTGTTGTTGTTTTATTTGTTGTATTGTCCAATTGGGGCCTGGAGAAAAAGAAAATGTATTTTTTTCAATGAATTAAGCCCCCATAAACTCTAACAAGATTTTTAAAAAGGGCTTGTGTTTGAAGACTGCGTGAATTTGAAGAATATTGGACCTGGTCAATGTTTTCTTTTTAAAAAAAAGATTAATGTTAATGAACGTTCATGTTGGCTAGTGATTTTTTATATATATATAAAAATGAACTTTGCATACAAACTCCTGAGTCTTTATGATGCATCACTTTGAAGTGTTTTAATATCTTAACCGGGTGGGTGAATTATAATCACAAAAGTTGTTTTAGCCTTGATACAACTGGAGCCTGAAAAGTCAAGTTAAACTGGCATGCTTAACCATGCTCTGTGGTTCAATGGGTTTTCTTTGTACAGTGGTCCACTTATGGCCTGCTGTGACCTAGGCTTACTGAGTCATTACAAGACACCATTGGTCCCAAATCAACCTGTTTTATTGTAACAGCTGAGAATTACGTGCATTCCCAGCTGAGTCCCAATTAGTTGCAAAACAAGTCCTTCGGAAGAAGTCCTTCGGGATAATCACCAGCCTTTATCTTCTTTGACACCCTGCCAAAGGCCTTACTTGGCAAAGCCCCACGAAGTTCAGAAACAAACAAGAGATGCCGACTGGAAACAGAGTTAGCAACGTTGCTTTCCTGCAAAAAGGCCCAAGTGCCTTTGTTTCTCTTTTAAGCCTTATGGGAGGGGCCAATCATCTGGCCTTACTCCCAAGTTGTCCCTTTTGCTTTACCTGCTCTTGCCTTCTGGCAGCTCTGCATGTGTCCACTAGGAATAGGCTCCTGTTCTTCTGCCTCTTTGCTGTCCGACTGGGGGCTCCGGAGTCCCTGCATCACTCCCAGATGGCCCTGGCCCCATCTCTGCTGCAGAGCCCTCGTCCTTCCCCAGGCTCCAGGACTGGCCCATGTTCCTCTCCAGCCTCGTCACTGACTGCTGCCAGCCTCACAAGCTGCTGGCGGACCACAACAGCCACCTCCTTATAAAGCAGACACAAACTTCAGCCATTGTAAATGGTCACACAAACACATCTCCATGATCACATGACTGTTAGTTGGGTGCTTGGTAACTGGTCATCTTTAAGACTAGCATTCTGCAATCACATGACTGATTTTGCCAGTTTCCAGCAAACCATCCATTGAATGGATTTGCACTTACGTTGTCCCCAATTCAGGTCTGAGCCTGGTGCTGAGGCCAATGAAGGACGCCAGACACGAGGTGCAGGTTTTGATTGCTTTATATTGGAGTACCCCAAGGAAAAGTACTCCTGGCCAAGAAGAAAGGATTAAGAAAGCTTTATACATTTTCACTAAAGGAGAAGGTGGGATAATAAGAAATATCTAATAAACATTTTAGTAATCTACTTTGTTCTATTGGTCTCTAGCTGTCCCTATTCCTAAGCCTTGGCTAATGAATGCCCCAGAGGTTATCTAATACACATTTTATTTGCTGGAGGCCATCTCTGTTCCTAACTTTTAGCTGAGGTCTGCAAGTTGCCTAACTTTGTTACTTTTATCAACTTTCTAACTAGCCAGAATTGCTACAAGCTTTACACAAGCATATTTTCTGTGGATAAGCATTCTTTGTTCTTGCCAGACAGACCACAATTACAGCTTCTTGATGTACTTTCAAGTGTGTGCCATGACCTGACTTTATTTTAACAGACAACCCATCACAACTACAGTGTTCACTTAATGACTTCTTTGACAGGTAACACTTTCAGTTCCATGAGTGCCTCAATTTAACACCAACAACTGAAGACTTGTTTTTCTGGTTGTAATTGTGATCATAAGTTGAGGGCTAATTATAATGTGTAATGATTTACAACTTACAGCTTTTCGGTACACAAAGAGCTTATGCACCGAAGACAAATGCCTTGTGTGTCCAATCACACTTGGCCAATAAAGAATTCTATTCTATAAACCACCATAGTTGGGCAAGATTAAATCACAGCTAAGCAATTCTGTAATGGCTTGGTTGCAACTGAGTGTAATACAAGTGGATGATGAGTAGTGAAGGCTCAGTGAGACATAAAGCAATGTATATAGGATATATGACCCTATATATGACTTTCAGGCTTAGTGGGGAATATGCTGCAATATAATGGACATATTGCCCCCTGGAGGTTTCCTGAAATATTTGCAATAACCAAGTGAGCGACCAAGGTATTGTATGTCCTTTATGGATTGCCTCTAAGCAGGATGAGTAACATCTTGTGCCATGTCCGTCATCGGACTTTTTTTGTTTTTTGTTTTTAATTTAATTTATATGCCGCCCTTCTCTGGAGACTCAGGGCAGCTTACAATGCGTTAAGCAATAGCCTTCATACTTTTGTGTATTTGTACAAAGTCAGCTTATTACCCCCACAAACTGGGTCCTCAATTTACCTACCTTAGAAAGGATGGAAGGCTGAGTCAGCCTCGAGCCTGGTGAGATTTGAGCTTGCAGTAATTGCAGACAGCTGAATGTTAATTATAGTACTTTAGTCTGCCACGCCACCAGGCTCGTTGGCGATCATGTTGGAAATCCTATTTTTGTCAACAGCCGTATGAAAAAGGGCTGCTGAGTTTTGTCCAAACCGGTCCTTTAGATTTTGAAGCCATGATGTTCTTCTTCTGCCTGGACCTCATTTGCCTTCAATCTTTCCCTTGGAGGATTAAGTGAAGGATGCTATATTTTTCTGGGTGTCGTATCACATGTCCAAATTACTCCAACTTTCACTTTTTAACGGCTTTGATGATTTCCCTTTGCTTTCCCAGGCGGCTTATCACTCCTCATTTGTGATTTTGTTCACCCAGCTTATACGTAACAACTGTCTCTAAATCCACATTTCCACATTTCATATGTTCAAATGGATAACATATAAGTCTAATAAATGATGCATGCATTTGCTTTATTTTCCACAGTTGAGCTTTCAGTACCTCAGAGAGCCACCAGGGTGTGTTGTATGCTATACGACAGGGGTCTCCAACCTTGGCAACTTTAAGCCTGGAGGACTTCAACTCCCAGAATTCCTCAGCCAGCTTTTCTGGCAATACAATACCCATGTTGCACTGCCCAGTTGGCTCAATTGAATATTCCAGATCCTGGATGGGGAAAATAGGGCAATACGTTAAAAGAATACGCTTGACCCCCTGATTCACACATTCCAGGCTCCAAAGTGGAAAATATAGGCCCATATAATGGTGTTTATTTTATCAAATGGAAGATAGTGTTTATGACACATCCACCCCCTAGTGGCTCATGGGTGTAACTGCAGGTTCAATGGGGAATCTATATTCTTTGTGGGCAAAATAGGATGAAAGAATATTATGCACGTTCATCGACTTGAGTTATTTATTGGAAAATAATAATAATAATAATAATAAAATTGAGATAAAAATCAAAGTCATTGGCCGCCTCAGAGCTCGGTGACTTGCTTGGGACTTTTTAGTGAGGAAAATAGAGGGAAAAATGCATTTGGTACGTTCTGCCCCTGGTGGCTGATGGAGGTACTGCAGAGGCCCAACGAGGCCTATAGGGCAGGGGTGGGCAAATATGGCCCCTTTATGACCTGTGGACTTCAACTCCCAGAATTCCTGAGACAGCTTGGCTGTCTCAGGAATTCTGGGAGTTGAAGTCCACAGGTTGTAAAAAAGAGCCACATTTGCCCAGCCCTCTATAGGGCAACGTCATGACATCCATACAGCATCATTGGGTACTGCTTGATCCGCCCATCTATCTTGGAGGAACAGCTGCTCTCTATGATCCAAGACCGCCTCCCCGCCCCATCCGAGTTCTAAGTAGGTCTTCAAACTGCCGGGGGCGTGGCCAGGAAAGGAAGAGGGCGTGGCCACGCACCGGAAGCCCGGACGCGCTGACGCTGCGAAAACGAAAGTGAAAGCTTCCTTAGCCTCCCCGACGCCGCTATGAAATCCGGCTTGGCGGCTCGGAAGCGGCGGTCGCGGGCCGAAGAGGGCGACGCGGCCTCCAAGAGAAACTCCGGGCCCTGCGTCGGGTAGGTAGCCGCTTTGCCCGGTCCTTAGGCCTCTGGATAGGCCGGAACCGCCGACGCAGTACGCTTGCCCACGGGTCTTGGCGTTGCTAGGCGATACGGGGAGCTGACTGGGGAATTCTGGGAGTTGAAGTCCAGGCATCTTGGTTGGAAACATTGTTCTAATAGAAGAAAGAAAGCTCAGAGTAGCTGGACATGACAATGCAGATCTCCAGATCTAATCAACCCCCTTACTTTGCATAAACATGGATTATTATTAATAATCATAGATTGTAATATAATCATAGATTATATTATATAGATTATAATTCCCACAACACTTTCAAACTATTTACTAAGAACTGTATTACTATTACTCTTCTCATCCATCCCATTACTTTATGGGATGGATGAGATAGTCCCACTTATGACTATAACCATAGTTTGTATATTTACAATTTATATTGTTCTCTTTGTTTCCTAGTATGATTTGATTGCTTATTTGTACCCTATGACTATCATTGAGTGTTGTACCTAATGGTTCTTGATGAATGTATCTTGTCTTTTTATGTACACTGAAAGCATCTGCACCAAAGACAAATTTATTTATTTATTTATTACATGTATTTATATGCCGCCTTTCTCCCGAAGGACCCAAGGCAGCGAACACAAGTTAAGAAACATGTACAGTAAAATCACATTTTAAACCAAATAGCTAATTAATAATAAATAATAAAACCCAGAATCAGAGTCAGCCTATTTGCTTGAACAGCCAAGTCTTCAGGTCCCGATGGAAGGAGAGGAGGTCAGGAGATCAGAAATTCCTTGTGTGTCCAATCACACTTGGCCAATAAAGAATTCTGTTCTGTTCTGTTCTGTTCTGTTCTGTTCTGTTCTACTCTACCCCTACCCCTACCCCTACCCCTACCCCTACCCCTACCCCTACCCCTACCCCAGTCCTAGTCCTAGTCCTAGTCCTAGTCCTACCCCTACCCCTACCCCTACCCTTACCCCTACCCCTAGTCCTAGTCCTAGTCCTAGTCCTACCCCTACCCCTACCCCTACCCCTACCCCTAGTCCTACCCCTACCCCTACCCCTACCCCTACCCCTACCCTAGTCCTAGTCCTAGTCCTACCCCTAGTCCTAGTCCTAGTCCTACCCCTACCCCTACCCTTACCCCTACCCCTAGTCCTAGTCCTAGTCCTACCCCTACCCCTACCCCTACCCTTACCCCTACCCCTACCCCTAGTCCTAGTCCTAGCCCTAGCCCTAGCCCTAGCCCTAGCCCTAGCCCTAGCCCTAGCCCTAGCCCTAGCCCTAGCCCTAGTCTTGAAGGAAGTGCAGTTGTTTGACTGTGCAAAAGATATTAAGCAAAAATTAAGCAAGCTCGAACATTGTTTTGTAAACAATAGGTACTTTTCTAGGTGTTAAGGCCTACAAAACCCCTGTTTGGTCTTACCTTTTCATAGGAAGCCCATGGACATGAAGGTCTATGGAGATTCTCCGTCATCCAGGTCATGGGTTGTCCCAAAGGTGCTTTTTCAAGAGGCGACTGGACTTTCTGGTTTTTCTTTGAAGATGGTTCACTTCTCATCCAAGGAACTTCTTCAGTGGGGAATGGAAGGATTTATATTCCTTGCAGACATTTGTATTCTTTTAGTGGGTCACCTGGAGGTTTACCTGTGTCATCAGGGTCACCTGAGTGGTGCAAATGGGTATGGAGCCTTCTTGGAACTATTGAAAGATAGTGTGTAGATTGGAGATAGATGATGTTGTATCCCCCCCCCTTTGTTGAGAGAGAGGCTGTTCAATTTTGGCATAGATGGCCTCTTAGACCCCTCTTTCAAACCAGTAGTCCTCCTTGTCCAAAATATGGACTTTGTTGTCTTCAAAAGACCCTCTGAAAGGATGCAAATGACCAGTTTTCTACAAGGAGCATAAATCCTTCCACTCCCCACCATCCAGTCAGAGCTGAAGAAACTTCTTGGATGAGGAGCGAAAAACGTCTTCAAAGGAAAACTAGAAACTTCATGTTGCTTCATGAACATGAGGGTTTCTCCCAAAAGGGTATTTTTGACCCCTATGGATTGTATATAATGTAGCAAATATAATTTGCCAAGATGGAAAATATTTGTTGGTCAAGGCAGGGTTGTTTCCTTGGTGTTCCAGAGTTTGCTTGTCCTCTGCAGGGGTTTCAGGCCTGATCATGAGAAAGAGAAGTAGCCATGGTGGCGAATATTTGTAGCTCCAGTGTGGGATGAGGGTGAAGATTCATTTTCCGAGCTTGTGGGTTGGGTTCCGAACATATCTTGGTAACATCTTCAGCGGAGTTTAGGGGAGTTTATAAACAGAAGAATATACAATGACATCCTCTAAACCAGGGGTGAAATCCAGCAGGTTCTGACAGGTTCTGGAGAACCGGTAGCGGAAATTTTGCGTACTTCAGAGAACCGGCAAATGCCACCTCCGGCTGTCCCCAGAGAGGGGTGGGAATGGAGATTTTGCAATATCCTTCCCCCAGAAATGGGGAGGGAATGGAGATTTTGCAATATCCTTCCCCCAGGAGCGGGGAGGATTTTGCAATATCCTTCCCCCAGGAACGGGGAGGGAATGGAGATTTTGCAATATCCTTCCCCCAGGAGCGGGAAGGGAATGGAGATTTTGCAATATCCTTCCCCCAGGAGCGGGGAGGATTTTGCAATATCCTTCCCCCAGGAACGGGGAGGGAATGGAGATTTTGCAATATCCTTCCCCCAGGAGCGGGAAGGGAATGGAGATTTTGCAATATCCTTCCCCCAGGAGCGGGGAAGGAATGGGGATTTTGCAGTATCCTTCCCCCAGGAGCGGGGAGGGAATGAGGATTTTGCAATATCCTTCCCCCAGGAGCGGGGAGGGAATGGAGATTTTGCAATATCCTTCCCCCAGGAGTGGGGAGGGAATGGAGATTTTTTAGTATCCTTCCTCTGCCATGCCCACCAAGCCACACCACAGAACCGGTGGTAAAAAAAAATGGAATTCACCACTGCCCTAAACTCCACTGACAATGTTACCTAGCCTGGAAATGAAATTTTCGGAAACCAACTCGCAAGCTCAGATAACGAACCTTCATCCCCAAAGAGGAGTAGACTTAGAGAACACTGAGAGCCAAACATGTAATTTTTGGTTATTTCAAATTTGTAAAGAACCTTGGGACATTTTTTAAAAAAGTGGGTGTCATTATAACCTTCCCCTTTTATTTCTGTTATATGGACTTCTCTTTTCTCCACCCGAATAAAGTTTGGTAGCTAAAGACTACTAGGGAGTTCACTGCGGTACTCAGCCCATGTATATGTGTATAAATATATGTGTGTGTATGTGTGTTTCTTTAAGCCAGGTTTTTCCTACATAACCAAGATTTTTCTGCAAGCCTAGTTGAGTGAATTCACATTCACTACTTTTGGGGCTTTTTTTCTTCATTTCCTTCTTTTCATTCTGGTAGCCAGCAGTTTTTTTGCTGCCCAATGGGAGACATATATAGCTATATAAATCTATGAAAAGTAAGAATATATGTGTGTGTGTGCGTGTGTGTGTGTGTGTGTGTGTACAGGTAATATCTCGGGTTTCTTCCCGTGTAATTGTAAACATATCTTTAGAAGGATAGTAGCGACGTTTCGATGAAATCACATTCATCATCTTCTGGCTGATGTTCTCGGTTTGGTGCTTATGGGCAAACTGTGTGATCTTAACTGACGTTTTTCTATGAATATATATATATATATATATATATATATATATATATATATATATATATATATATATATATATATATATATATATATATATATATATATACGAATCTTAACACAAAGTGTAAGCCATAGGTCAAAGGGTCATCAGGAGACCTGTGTAGCCACCATTTCCAACATATCTTATCCATCAACCCACATCCCAGCAACAGTGCTTCCACCCAATCAAAATACAACTACATCATCAGCCAATCAGAATAAAGCAGCACTGTCAACCAATCAGAATACACCTCTGCCTCCTTTTAAAGAAGGATGTCAGTTAAGATCACACAGTTTGCCCATAGGCACCAAACCGAGAACATTAGCCAGATGATGATGAATGAGATTTCATCGAAACGTCGCTCCAATATTTCCAAAAATATGTTTGCAATTACACGGGAAGAAACCCGAGATATCACCTGTACACACATATATACCCGTGAAAACTTACACAGACATATATATATATATATATATGTATGTATGTATGTATGTATGTATATGTATATGTATATGTATATGTATATGTATATGTATATGTATATGTATATGTATATGTATATGTATATGTATATGTATATGTATATATAAATTTACTTTCTTTCTGGGCATGTACAGCTTTTTGGTATGCATCAGTTAATTACAGTTTTGACCTTCCTTTTTCTTTCTCGGTGACTTTTTCCAGGATGGTCAATTTTTGTCCACAATGTGGACAGAAAGTCGAGGAAATGTTTCACTTCTGTCCGGCTTGCGGAGGACGGCTCCCGATTCAAGAAGACGAGCCAATGCAGATCACCCCGTCTCCTTCTCTGAAAGGTGTGTGAAATTCATCAACAAACATATGGTTCGTTGAAGGCTGAGAAATCTCGCTGGCCTCGAAATCGGCTAAGAGGAGGTCATTCCCCCTTCCTCTGGAGATGCTCATTGTGGACATCGTGGCACAAATCACTTAATACAAGTAGCCCTCAATTTACAACCACCATTGACCAAGAGGTGAAATGCTTCCAGTTCGGACTGGATCACCCGATCCGGTAGCGATGGCGGTGCGTGGTTTGGACAACCGGTAGCAAAAATCCCTGCCCCACCCCCATGCCCAGCTGAGCTGCACGATCATCAGAGGCTTCTTTTTTTTTACTTTTAAAAGCATTTTTTATACAACTTCTTCTGCTGAAAAAATGCTTTTAAAAGTAAAAAAAAAAGCCTCTGATGATCGCGTGGCTCAGCTGGGATCGCAGAGGCTTTTCAAAGAATTTTTTTTCTGCAACCTCTTCCGGTGCTGAGGTGGTGAGATTCGAACTGCCAAACTGCAGCTGAAGTAACCCACAGTACTGCACTCTAACCACTGCGCCACCTCGGCTGGACATTTGCCCCCCTTTTTTTTTCTGGTGGGAAGGAAAGGGTCTTTCCATTAGCAAACCAAGGAGCTGGGACGAGCACTGAGCAAGATTGGCATTCTATTTTCATACCCAGGCAATTCAAAACAGCAATACAACGATTGGTTACAAATTTCTTATCGTTAAAATAGTAGATGTACAAGTCATGCTCTTCAGGTACTCTTAGCATGATCTATAACCACAGCTGCAACAAGCTTGTAGGTACTATTTTAACCGCTGTGCATCTAATCATAGCTTCTCTGTAGGGTCTGATTTTCTTATCAGAATAACAGAGTTGGAGGGGACTCTTCTACTACAACCCCTCAAGCAGGAGACCATATACCATGTCTGACAAATGGCAGTCTCTTCTTAAAAACTTCCAGCATTGGAGCACCCACACCTTAATCCACTGATTAATTGTTCTCACTGTCAGGACATTTCTCCTTAGTTCCAACTTTCTTCTCTCCTTGATTAGTTTCCATCCATTGTTTCCTGTCCTGCCTTCCGGTGCTTTGGAGAATAGCTTGACTGCCTCTTCTTTGTGGCAGCCCCTGAAGTATTGGAAGGCTGCTATCATGTCTCCCCTGGTCCTTCTTTTCATTAAACTAGACACACCCAATTGCTGCAACTGTTCTTCATGTATTTTAGCCTCCAGCCCTCTAATCATCTTTGTTGCTCTTCTCTGCCCTTTTTCCAGAATATACTACCCTAATCAACAAAGAGGATGAGGGGACTGGAGGCTAAAACATATTTATTTATTTATATTCGAATTTATATACCACCCTACTCCCAAAACGGACTCAGGGCAGTGAACAGCCAAAATAAAATACAATAACGTATAAAAGTTAAAAGTTATTTAAAATAGATTAAATAATTTGGGCTTAGAAAAGAAATTTAAAACATCCAATTATATAAAACAATTTAAAAGGGGAGAGTTAGGCCAGACCAGCCTGTTGGAATAAAAATGTTTTTAGGGCGCGGTGGAAGGTGCGTAAGTCCTGAAGCCTCCTTATCTCTGACATTGTTTGGCTGACGGCATCCTGACGGAGCCCCTCTCTATGGGAGCGAACTGGTCGGTGAGAGGCTATGAACATATGAAGAACAGTTGCAGGAACTGGGCTAGTCTAGTGTAGAGAAGGACCAGGAGAGACATCATAGCAGTCTTCCGATATTTGAGGGGCTGCCACAGAGAGGAGTGGGGGGGGTCAAGCTATTTTCCAAAGCCCCTGAAGGCCAGACAAGGAATAATGGATGGAAACTGATCAAGGAGAGATTCAACCTGGAAATAAGGACAGTGAGAACAATCAACTCATGGAACAGAAGTTGCCTGCAGACTTGTGGGAGCTTCATCACTGGAGGCTTTCAAGAAGAGACTGGACTGCCATCTGTCAGAAATGGTGTAGGGTCTCTGCTTGGGTGGGGCTGGACTCCCTTCCAACTCTGTTAATCTGTCCCGTTCTGTATCCATAACTGCACAAGCATGCTGCATTTTTCTAGTTTTGGTGAACTTGGCAGTGAACATTTTGGCTGCTCCAACAGCGTCTTCTCCTCTTCTTGCTCAGAATTAAACCAGGACATCCAGGTTGAGCTGCCACCACAGCCTGATAAGAAGAAAGTGCAGGTAGTTTTTCCGAAAAAGGAAATATCTTCAACCTCTGTTAAAGCTTCTCCCCAGAAATCAATGGCATCATTTTCTCCAAAGGCAAAAGGTAAGGATTTATGGACTCGGTCAGGTTTAGTGATGCTAATTAGACGTTGAGTGTTCAAGCTAATAGGGATGGCTGGATCACAAATGCCAATGTTAAGCTTCTTTATTGATGTTATGCAGTGTTGCTCAACCTTGGCAACTTGAAGAAGTGTGGACTTCAACTCCCAGAATTCCCCACCCAGCCATGCTGGCTGGGGAATTCTTGGAGTTGAAGTCCACACTTCTTCAAGTTGCCACGGTTGGCTGGGGAATTCTGGGAGTTGAAGTCCACACTTCTTCAAGTTGCCACGGTTGGCTGGGGAATTCTGGGAGTTGAAGTCCACACATTTTCAAGTTATTTATTTATTTATTGGTTCAATTTATATGCCGCCCTTCTCTGGAGACTTAGGGCAGCTTACAATGCCTTAAGCAATAGCCTTCATACTTTTGTATATACCTGCTTAATAGGGCTTTCGGGCCCCCACCCAAGTGGTGTTCTTTTTTTATACAAAGTCACCTTATTGCCCCCACAATCCGGGTCCTCATTTTACCTACCTCGGAAAGATGGAAGGCTGAGTCAACCTTGAGCCTGGTGAGATTTGAACTTGCAGGAATTGCAGGCAGCTGGCAGCTAAGTGCTATTTAACAGTGCTTTAGTCCACTGCTCCACCAGGCTCCAAGTTGCCAAAATGGAGGGACACTAATCTTGTCCCTTGACTTTTGTAGCCTGCATTTATTGCAGGGGTTCCCAACCGAGGGGTGCGAGACGATATTCCAGGGGGTGTGAAAACTTGGGTTTAGAAGTTTCAAAATGATAGTGTATATGTATAATTATATGCATATAATTATTTTTTTAAGGGGTGCGAGACAGTGGTGGGTTTCAAATTTTTTTTTACTACCGGTTCTGTGGGCGTGGGAAGTAAATACTCAGCTCCATTCAGTTGCCCAGACTCCACCCCGGTAAGGGATTATGGGGTCATTAAAAGACATTAAATTGTGGTCATAATTCGAGGGCTACCTGTCCTTCTCCCTTTTATCCACCCTTCCGCCGGAGAACATGACGGGTGGGGAAATCCTGGATCTCCTCAAGGCCTTTTGGGTGGTTTTGGTGGATAGAAGTGCATGTCAAAATCATCATCTCTCCTTGTGAAGGAAAGACGGCTTTCCGGTCACCAAAGAAGGAAAGATGTCCTTGCATAAAACCTCTGCCAGAGGGTGAAATCTTGACAGACCTGAACAATAAACAGTGGGTGATAATGAAGCTTCTGAGCCAGTCGGATCGTGGGCTGATCTATGAAGGTATCCAGGGGGATCACCCATTTGTGGGGCGGGGGAGAAAACCTGCAGCTTGGTGCTCTACATTTTTCTGAAGGTGAACCTGTCGTGAAAATGATAGGGTTTCCCTCCCTGAGTTTGGAGTCTTATTTAATCAAGAAAAAGCTTAAAATAAACTGAAGGAGTAGTTGGCTGAAATATTTTCAATATTTCCATTTTTCTCGAACTGTTAAGCTCTTGTCAGATCCCACCCATTTAAGGGCCTATAAATTTATTTATTTATTTTTATTTATTTATTTTTATTTGATTTATATGCCGCCCTTCTCCGGAGACTCAGGGCGGCTTACAATGTGTTAAGCAATAGCCTTCATACTTTTGTATATTTATATTTATACAAAGTCAGCTTATTGCCCCCACAAACTGGGTCCTCAATTTACCCACCTTAGAAAGGATGGAAGGCTGAGTCGACCTTGAGCCTGCCTGGGATTGAACTCAGAGAAATTACAGGCAGCTGGTGTTAATTGCTGCCTTTAGTAGGAGGCATTAGCCCTCTACGCTACACAGGCTCCTCTCTTGCATTCCCTACCAATTTGTCATTTTATTTCATTTTTTTCACAGCAAGATTAACGTCTGAATGCTCACCAAAGCACAAATACACCCTCAAAGTGGTGAGTTCAATCTCTGGGGTTAGATATAAGGTACCGTAACTGGATTTTCAGCTTGCAAAAGATAGGATTACTCGCATTTGTATTTATTACTGTCATCTACACATCTAAAATTTAAAACGAAACAAGAAAATTGAGTACCACAGGAAAGGATAAGACAGAGACACACAAAATGTATTAAAACAGAGGAGATTGCCCTGTAATTTAATTTGTTAAATTCCAGATACGATGAGTTGAACTGTATATAGCTCAGGAGAGTTAGCCAGACTTATCCAAGAAAAAGGTACAAATAATTGTAAGGAATTGTGCCAATCTCAAATTATTGGTCCTGACTCTGATAGAAATTATTCCAGGGATGCCATCCCATTCAATAATCTTGCCCCTGGGATGGTGCTGTTTCAGTAGGTAAAGGTAAAGGTAAAGGTTCCCCTCGCACATATGTGCTAGTCGTTCCCGACTCTAGGGGGCGGTGCTCATCTCCGTTTCAAAGCCGAAGAGACAGCGCTGTCCAAAGACGTCTCCGTGGTCATGTGGCCGGCATGACTCAACACCAGAGGTGCACGGAACACTGTTCCCTTCCCACCAAAGGTGATTCCTATTTTTCTATTTGCATTTTTTACGTGCTTTCGAACTGCTAGGTTGGCAGATGCTGGGACAAGTCACGGGAGCTCACCCCGTTACGCAGCAGGGACAGCGCTGGCTCTTTGGCTTTGAAACGGAGATGAGCACCGCCCCTTAGAATCGGGAATGACTAGCACATATGCGCGAGGGGAACCTTTACCTTTACCTTACAGAACGTTGCCCTTCTTGCTGTAGGGAGGAATTTCTAGACCTGATACGCTGTGTCTTCCTTATGGCTGGTTGAGTGATCTAATGCAGTTGGTCTAATGTCTTCTGGATCTGCTTTGGGAGTCTATAAACAAATCCCTTTCCTACCTTCCAGTGATTAGCATCTTCATTTGCCTCTAAGACGTTTGAGAAACTGTATTGTCCGGTGGTTAAGGCACCAGGCTAGAAAACAGGAGAGTTCTAATCCTGTCTCAGGCATGAAAGCTAGCTGGGTAACTTTAGGCCAATCACGGGGAGACTGGGAGTTCTAGTCCTGTTTTAGGCATGAAAGCTAGCTGGGTAACATTAGACCAATCATGGGGAGACTGGGAGTTCTAGTCCTGTCTCAGGCATGAAAGCTAGCTGGGTAACTTTAGGCCAATCACGGGGAGACTGGGAGTTCTAGTCCCGTTTTAGGCATGAAAGCTAGCTGGGTAACTTTAGGCCAATCACGGGGAGACTGGGAGTTCTAGTCCTGTCTCAGGCATGAAAGCTAGCTGGGTAACTTTAGGCCAATCACAGGGAGACTGGGAGTTCTAGTCCTGTCTCAGGCATGAAAGCTAGCTGGGTAACTTTAGGCCAATCACGGGGAGACTGGGAGTTCAAGTCCTGTTTTAGGCATGAAAGCTAGCTGGGTAACATTAGACCAATCATGGGGAGACTGGGAGTTCTAGTCCTGTCTCAGGCATGAAAGCTAGCTGGGTAACTTTAGGCCAATCACGGGGAGACTGGGAGTTCTAGTCCCGTTTTAGGCATGAAAGCTAGCTGGGTAACTTTAGGCCAATCATGGGGAGACTGGGAATTCTAGTCCTGTCTTAGGCATGAAAGCTAGCTGGGTAACTTTAGACCAATCACGGGGAGACTGGGAATTCTAGTCCTGCCTTAGGCATGAAAGCTAGCTGGGTAACTTTAGGCCAATCACAGGGAGACTGGGAGCTCTAGTCCTGTTTTAGGCATGAAAGCTAGCTGGGTAACTTTAGGCCAATCACAGGGAGACTGGGAGCTCTAGTTCTGTTTTAGGCATGAAAGCTAGCTGGGTAACTTTAGGCCAATCACGGGGAGACTGGGAATTCTAGTCCCGTTTTAGGCATGAAAGCTAGCTGGATAACATTAGACCAATCATGGGGAGACTGGGAGTTCTAGTCCTGTTTTAGGCATGAAAGCTAGCTGGGTAACTTTAGACCAATCATGGGGAGACTGGGAGTTCTAGTCCTGCCTCAGGCATGAAAGCTAGCTGGGTAACTTTAGGCCAATCACGGGGAGACTGGGAGTTCTAGTCCTGTTTTAGGCATGAAAGCTAGCTGGGTAACTTTAGGCCAATCACAGGGAGACTGGGAGTTCTAGTCCTGTCTCAGGCATGAAAGCTAGCTGGGTAACTTTAGGCCAATCACGGGGAGACTGGGAGTTCTAGTCCTGTCTCAGGCATGAAAGCTAGCTGGGTAACTTTAGGCCAATCATGGGGAGACTGGGAGTTCTAGTCCTGTCTTAGGTATGAAAGCTAGCTGGGTAACTTTAGGCCAATCACGGGGAGACTGGGAGCTCTAGTCCTGTTTTAGGCATGAAAGCTAGCTGGGTAACTTTAGGCCAATCACAGGGAGACTGGGAGCTCTAGTCCTGTTTTAGGCATGAAAGCTAGCTGGGTGACTTTGGCCCAGCCCTCCTCTCTTATCCCAACCCACCTCACAGGGTCGTTATTGGGAGAAAATAGGAAGAGAAAGGTATGTTGCCTCCTTGAGTTATTTGTAAAAATAATAAAGTTGGGATACATACATACATACTATATATGTGTGTGTGTGTGTGTGTATATGTACATTTGTGTGTGTGTATCTTACTATATCTAATAGATATATAGGTAGATAAAATAGATTAGATAGATAGATCTATCTATCTATATCTATATCTACAGTCTATCTATCTCTAATCTATATATCTATATCTATAATCTGTCTGTCTATCTATTTGTCTGTCTGTCTGTCTTCGTCTAAGAACTTCAGTGCTACCTATTATCTTTCTTTTCTCAGGCTGCCAAAGAGGGAAAGCTGTTTAACGAACAGAACTTTCTACAGCGAGCCGCCAAGAAAGTCACAGGTAAAAACAAACATTGGAGGAGTCCTGCAACCCTTTATAAGTGGGCCTTGGGGACATGAACCCAGGACCCCATCCTCAAACTTCTCCTGGCCCACTGTGAAATCTCTGGAAGCAGAACAAGAAGAAATCTCTTCTTGTTCTGCTTCCAAAGTGGGGCAGTTTGGGGTGTGGGGAGGGGTGTCTGTCAGCACAAGCTGTGCTACCTCTCTCTTTGGTTGCACTGTCCCGTTTGATCTCTCCCTGCAGTGGAGAAATGGAAGAAGCAATATTTAATGCCGCTCCTGGGGATACCTGAATGTGTTGGTTTTGGCGTCCATGAGAATAGCTACAGGTGAGTCCCAGAGATAAAGAGAGTTGGATCTCTGTCCTCCTCCCGTTTCACACCAATCCTGTACATCTTCCACTGCGTGACGCATGACTGAAGCCATTCTTCTGTTGCCATCCCTTGCACGGCCTGTGATTTGAATAGATCCAGGTTGTTCTTCAACCATTCTCATTTTGTATTTAGCAAAAGTTTGTATTTTGCTTTATAGCAATAGCAATAGCACTTACATAGCGTTTCACAGTGCTTTTACAGCCCTCGCTAAGCGGTTTACAGAGTCAGCATATTTGCCCCAAACAATCTTGGCTCCTCATTTTACCCACCTCAGAAGGATGGAAGGCTGAGTCAACCTTAAGCCAGTCAGGATCGAACTCCTGGCAGTCAGCAGAGTTAAATCTGCAATACTGCACTCTAATCACTGTGCCACTGGGAAGGAATATGAGATAGGGAATAAGAAGGGAGGGAGGGAGGGAGGGACTTAAGAAAACAAAATACAGTATTTACTTATATATATCATAACAGCAGCAAGAATAATATACGCAGAAAATTGGGAAAATAACAATATACCAACGGAAGATAATTTGATTAGAAAAGTTTTGGAATATGCAGAAATGGACAGATTTACAAAGGGAATACAAGAAAAAGAGGAAACAGAATATTATACAGTGTGGGAGAAATGGTAAAAATGGTTAGAGGAGAGATATAAAAGGCAAGGAAAGAGCAAATGAGGAAGATATAGGAGTGTAACTGTAATAACAAATAAGAGGAAAGAGAAAAGATAAAGAAAATAAATTTTGTATGATATTGCCAATGTTATTTTCCTGTTTTTCCCCCCATAATTCTTGCCAGTTTGCAATTCTCTATATAAGATGTTCTACAAATAGCTCCTTCCGCCAGCAAGATTTTTTAAGTAACCACCACATATGATAGTATGTGCAAAAATGTTTAGAAATTTATCACCAAAGTGTTGGAAATGCAACCACAAATTAGGCACATACTATCATATGTGGTGGTTATGTAAAAAAGTACAGGCGTATTGGCATAAGATTTATTTATGGTTGGTGGAAATAATTGGAGAAGAAATAGAATATAAACCAGAACTATTCCTATTGGGAATAATAAATGGGAAATACAGTAAAGGGGTAACTTACTTATAATACATATTAGAACAGCAGCAAGAATGAGTTTTGCCCAAAATTGGAAAAATAAGGAAACTCCTGTAGAAGATGAACTGATCAAAAAAATTTTGACATGTGCGGAAATGGATAGATTAACCTTGGAACTGAAAAATAAAGACAAGTCAGAATACCATGAGATATGGAACAAATTGTATCAATGGTTGGAACAGAAAAGATGGTCGAAAAACTAGAAAATCTGACTAGAATTCATAAAATAGAGAATTAAAGTTATGTACAATAGAAAACTACAATAGAATGATAATGGATAAAACAAATGTATAAGTAATATAGACAGAAGAAGGATGTCTTTAGATATGTAAATACTGAACAAACTAATCATATATAAGTAATAAGGTATATATGATACTTATCTTTCATTTTAGTATGTATGGCAAAAAGAATGGCAGGACGGTTACGCCGTGTCCAATATTTTAATATGTGTGTAATAAAACTTTAATAATAATAATTTTAAAAAACCACATATTCTGAGAATCGCTAGGGAGAAGTCTTCTTAACTATCTTTCTTCCACCAAACTATCTTAGCTTCATGCTTTTTGATCTCAAAAAGGCAGCCCCTCCCACCTCGGAATCCAGGCTACATCCCACCACACTAGCCTCCCTAATTCCTGGTGGGTTTTTAACCAGCAGATGGCCAAGTATAGATGCACACTGTGATGGGCAGCCCGATTCACACATTCCACGCCATCTCCTTTGATTGGCAGGTTCCTGGTCTTTCCCGAATTGGGTCGATCTCTTCAGTCAATCCTGGATGACAACAAAAACAAGATGACGGAGAAAGCTGTTTTGCAGCTTGCAGTCAGGCTGGTATGGGATGCCAGGAAGGCACAGGGTGGGGAAGGAATTTCTCTGACAGGCAGAAGGGATGGCCTTAAAGACAGGAAGAGCTTTTACTAAGGCAACGATCAGATAAAAGAAACCCGAGTCCAGGGCAGAACAGTAATCTGAGAAAGCATCTCAAACAGGGTCCTGCCTAGTTCCAATAAGTATAAAGCGGTGGGGAGGCGAATTGAGATTTCCAAGATACTGTTAAAAACTGACTCTGCTGTCCCAAAGATGCTTTTTCAAGAGGCAGTTGGACTTCCTTTGAGTGGTGTGACAGCCTAGAGGTGAAGCTCTCGCCTCACAATCAGGAGACTTTGCGTTCGATCCTAGGTAGAGGCAGATATTCCTCTCTCTGGGTATAATGAGAATATATCTGCTGACCAAACCTCCGCATGGGCGACAGGAAGGGCATCTGGCCAGTAAACACTCAGCTCCATTCAGTTGCCCAGACTCCACCCGATGAGGGAATATGGCAGGGGTGGGCTTCAAAAATGTTAGCAAGGGGTTCTCTGCCTGGTTGCTGGGTGGGCGTGGTCATGGTGGGCGTGGCCTAGTTGGCCTCCTGCACCATTGGGGGGGTAGTGTTTTTGCCCTCCCCAGGCTCCAGAGGCTTTCCTCAAGCCTCCAGGAGGGCAAAAACAGCCTCCCCAGGCTCTGGAGACTCTCCAGAGGCTGGAAATGGGCCCGTTTCCTGCCTTCACGAACTTCCGGTAGGCCTGTTTTTCGCCCTTCCCGAGCCTCCATGCATCCAAAACAGGCCATGTGGGGACTCCTGGGAGGGGTGGAGTGGGATTTGGGAGTTCTCCGAACTGCACAGAATCTTAGCTAGAGGTTCTCCCGAACCCCTGCGAACCCCCAGCAGCAATCCTGGAAAACGGGAATTTGCATCGCTGACACTTCCCGTCTGCCTTTCTCGTTGCC
This sequence comes from Coluber constrictor foxii, assembly GCA_038048745.1. Classification (NCBI taxonomy): domain Eukaryota; kingdom Metazoa; phylum Chordata; class Lepidosauria; order Squamata; family Colubridae; genus Coluber; species Coluber constrictor. The sequence goes on from CM075973.1 coordinate 10,088,445, forward strand.
CCTAGCTTGATGTCCTGGAGTACCTTCATGAAAACGAGTATACTCACGGGGATTTGGCTGCTGAAAACATCTATGTGAATCCGGCTGATCTTACTGTGGTAAGGCAGGGAGCAGGGGTCTCTAGGACAACTCGTCATGGCCAACTTGCCGCGGGACAAACATTACATAATATCGAAGAAACGAAATAGAATAAGTAAAGGACGTAAAAGAAGAAACGAAATAGCAATAGCATTTAGACATATATATCACTTCACAGTGCTTTACAGCCGCCTGTAAGCGTTTTACTGAGTCAGCATCTTGCCCACAACAATCTGGGTCCTCATTTTACCCACCTCGGAAGGATGGAAGGCTGAGTCAACCTTGAGCCTGACGAGACTCGAACTGCCGCAGCTGGCAGTCAGCAGAAGTAGCCTGCACTACTGCTCTCTAACCACTACGCCACCGTGGCTCATAAATGAAATGTGAATGACAAAATTAAAGTAATTTTTAAAATTATTTTAAATAAAGAAGAGCCTTGGTGGCGTGGCAGCTTAAGTGGTGTTAAAGCGACATCAGCTGCCTGCAATGACTGCAAGTTCGAATCTCACCAGGCTCAAGGTTGACTCAGCCTTCCATCCTTCTGAGGTAGGTAAAATGAGGACCCAGATTGTGGGGGCAATAAGCTGATTTTGTATAAAAAAGAACACCGCTTGGGGGGGCCAAAAGCCCTACTAAGCGGGTATATACAAAAGTATGAAGGCTATTGCTTAAGCATTGTAAGCCGCCTTGAGTCTCCGGAGAAGGGCGGCATATAAATTAAAATTTTTTAAAAGAATTAAATCAAATGGTTGAATTGGCCTGCAGCGAGTTTTCCTGTCAGGAATTGGCTGGGAATTGCCCCTGGTGAGTTCAGCACTGCAAGTTGGCCATGGCGAATTGGCAGCGGCGAGTTGGCCCATGCCAAGGAGCAGAGGGCAGGAGAACAAGACAGGGCTTCTAATCAGGTTGTACAGGTAGTCCTCTACTTATGACTGGTCATCCTCCTGCATGCTTGGAGGGGCAGGCCTCAGATCCAGCAAAAGTGCTGGCAAAGTTAGCATTCGGAAGTGAAGATGCAGAAAACATTAGCATTTTCCTCTACGGAGGAAAGAAATACTTAACGACTGTAATGGTGAAAGCTTGGATTATGGTTATTAAGAAAAGTGGTCACACGAGCACCTCACTTAACAGAAAACAGTGACTTAAAATCATAGTTCGGGGCTCAGTTGTGGTCCTAACTTGGCGATGACCTGTAGAGGACTTTGAAGAAAAGCTGCCGTTCAAAAGCAACTTCGCTCAAAAGGTGGGAGAGGGTGAGGAAGAAACTCAAGACTGGCCCAGCTTGAGTCTTTTTGGCGCGAGGGATGGAGAAAGACCGGCGAGCTTTTAAGACTCAGTTGTTACAATTTCAACAGTAGAGTGTTAACGTTTGTTTGTGGTGTCTGCTACTCACTTAACAACGATCTCACAGCAACAGAAATTTGCGACTCGGTTGTGGTTGTAAGTCGTACCAATAGCATTTTTGAGGATCTTCTGCTCTTCTTCATGCTTACCCTCCAGGTTACGTTAGCAGATTTCAGCTTCGCCTTTCGATACAGCCCTGGGGGGAAACATGTGCCTCAGCGGGACTGCAGTCGGACCCCTCATGAAGGCACCTTGGAGTTCATCAGCCTGGACAGCCACAGGGGAGCTGGTGAGATCCTATTGCAAACGCAGGTCTAGATTTGCCCACATCACCTCTCTTGGGAGAGGTGACGAGCCGGAGCATGGCACAAAGACAACACAGCCAGAGAATAAGTCTGAGTCCCTTTATTAATTCCAACTTTACCTCCCCCAAAATGTCTCTCTTACTCTCCAGTCTGGAGAAAACCTCTCCCACAAACCTGTACCAGCCTTTGGCTGAGAATACTCCAGTCCAATCGTTATAAGCAGCCAACTTCCAACTATAAATCCAACAAGGCAAGATAAAGTAATTAATCCGGCAGGGCAAGCAAGATAAGGAATTCCAGAAGTGAAGTAGCATGGCAGTAAATCAAACCAGTTAGGAGGATGCCAGGAACTCAGAGAAAGCAGTTAACACAAGATGAACTCAGTGTTTGTTCCCGACAACCGCCACTCCCATTTGCCTCTCCTTTAAACTCCATCCCCAGGTGTGCCTTGTGAAGGGAATCAGGCCCCTTGCCTCTCAACTACATTGCTCTCTTCTCCGTTCTTCCCTGCGTGTCCTAGGATGAAGAGGGGGTGGGCCTTGGTCTTCCTCTGAACCCCCTCTCCCTTGTTCTACCTCTCCCCTGCTCTGCCCAGCCTGACTTTGCCCTTCCCCAGTTTCCACCACAGCCACAGAGCCACTCTCTCGCTCTCTGTCAGCTGTTCGTCTTCCACCTTAGGGGCATGACAGGAGAGTTGAGTTGGCTGCCAATTCACATCCAGGTCCAATTCAGGGTCCTGATTGTCACCTTGAAAGCCCTGCATCAGTGGTCCCCAGCCTTTGTGGCTTGGTGGCCTGGCTGTGAGGTGGGGGAGAGAGGGAAACCAGGCCGTGTGAGTGTACACTTGCACACACAGCTCCAGTCACCCAAGAGAGAAGAGAAGCCTGTTGGGATGCAATCTCTGCTCCTTCAGGCTTCGTGCCAAAACTTTTTGCAAAAGGCCTGAAGCATCGTCAGGTTGCTTCCTCAAAACCTTTTGTCTGTTTGCAAAAGCGTTTGGCACAGAGAAGAGAAGCCTTTGAGGCACGGTCTCGTACTCCTTCAGACTCACCAAGGCTGCAGAAGTGGATCACGTGTCCTGCGCAGGCAGCCTCAGTCACTGCTCTGCTTTTGGAGCATTAGAAGCAGGTGGCTTGGCGGTCCAGCTGGGGTTGGAGAGGGGAACTAGACCGCGTAAGCGGTGGGCCAGCACACACACAAACAAACAGCTCCACTCACACGAAAGAAGCCTTTGGGACAGTGGTGAAATCCAAATTTGTTTACTACCTGTTCTGTGGGCGTGGCTTGGTGGGTGTGGTGTGACTTGGTGGGTGTAGCAGGGGAAGGAAACTACAAAATCCCCATTCCCTCTCCACTCTGGGACCAGCCATATCTTTCCCCAGTTATATCTACTGTGTTCCCCCGAAAAATATGACCTACCCCGAAAGTAAGCCCTAGTTGAGACCCCACCCACAGCAGGGTGCCTGGGTAAAAATTAAGCTAGGGTGGAGCTGCCCTACCTACCAGGCCTCGCACACCCCAACACCTGCCTTGAAGCTCTGTTATCGGCTGCAGAGTCCTTTCCTGAAAGGCCTCTGACGGCAAAATGAGGCTGGGGGAGGCACCACATGCATCAATCCGGAGTCCATTTTTTGGCTGCAGAGGCCATTCCTGACAGCAAAACGGAGGCCGGGGGTGACTCACGCAGGCGGTGACAAGCAGCTGCAGAAGAAGTGGGCCGGCAGCGAGCTCCTGTTGGGTGATGCTGTGGGTGCCACTGCCGCCTCTAAAAAATACTTTCTAGCCTTCACAACTGAGCCCTCTATTAAAAACGGAAGCTTGCTGGTGACCGACTATGCTACATCCTGTTGTGGCCCACCAGCGGCCTGCATGGATCGTGGCTGATCCCGACGACAAGGAGGCTGGTATGGTGTCATGCCAGCAGCCAGTGCTCGCATTGCACAGTGAGGAGGCCAAAGAGGATGTGATGCCAGAGGCAAAGACTCAGCCAGGCCTTCAGAACCTCCAGAGGCTCCTTCAAGTCGAGAGAGCGAAGTGGAGGAGCCTGTCCTCAATGCTCGGGCACGCAGGGCTGCCAAAAGGCAGGAGTGGCTACTCAGGAGGAGGAGGTCTACTCGAGAGTAGGGCTTGAGGTTAATTGGCCACTCCCATAGCCTATTTAAATCACACACAGCTAGTGCTTTCTTGCTAGAAACAACATCTCATTACTACAGAGCATCTTGGAGAGCGAGCGACTTCTCATATCTGGTTTTCTGGGCTGATTGCCAACCTTTGTCGGACTTCGTTCTTAATAACTTTGATAAGGACCCTTTGCACGGGAAGCCTGCATTCTTGAAAGGGGTTTGTTTGGAATTTAAGCAGTGTTTGCGAAGCTTGGTGTGTGTCACATTCTCCGGGAATCCGAAGCTGGGGCAGGACACATCCCATCCTCCTTTCTGTGGGGTGGGAAGTATGGAAATCTGCTTCTGGTATTTCTTAATGGAGATCTGCTCGTTCGTTTCTTAAACAGCTCCGTCCCGTCGAAGCGACCTTGAATCCTTGGGTTACTGCCTGGTGAAATGGCTGCGCGGTGCCCTCCCTTGGTCTGCGGAGCTGACAGATCCCTGCGTTGTCACAGAGGAAAAAGAGAGGTGCGTGCACGCTTACAACTGGGCAAATGCTTGCTGTTAGAGGAAAAAAAAGACAAGGGATATTTTGGCTACCACCCAGCTAAGGCTGCGATGGGTACTGAGTGTTGATAACGGGATCCTGTTTTTTCTTCATCCTGGTCCCACAGTTCCCTATCTTTCCTCCTGGAGAGACAAAAAAACCCCAATAGAAGTGAATTTCTGTAGATCAAGAGTTGAATTCTGGGGTCCTTGATGCTCTCTGAGCTTGATGGTTTCCTCAAAGACATTTCATTACCCAACTAGGCAACATCATCAGTGCTGGAAGGAATGGGGTTTGCTCTTTGCCCTGTCAGTGTTAGTGGGGCTGTTGTTTCCTCCTTGGTTGCTCCTTGGTTAGGCTGTTGTTTCCTGCTTGACTGTCTGGTTCCAATAAACGGAGCATCTGTAGCTCAGGGTTGAACTGTAAAGTCCTTAATGCTCTCTGAGTTTGTTTCAGTGCTGGGTTTCTCCCGGTTCACCCTGGTTCTCCTGAGCCGGTAGCGGTGACGATATGATGTCACCAAACCGGTTCTGCCACCCCCCGCCCCACATTATTCTTACCTTTTATTTGGCCCCACTCCCAATCTATTGCTGCCTCCTGAGTCCCAGCTGATGGCTAGAGAGGAAAAAAACTGTTTAAACTCTTGGGCGGGGCTTCAAAGGGCCGCCCTACAGCTGATCAGTGGTAAAAGAAAATACATGAGTAGATCAGTGCCTGCAAAAACAAATGGGTAGATTGGTACAGCTCTGCAAGCAGTTTAAAGACTGGTAGACCAGTACCTCTGCTAAATCCTAAAGAATTGTCACATGACCATCAAGCCACGCCCACAAAACAAGCCACGCCCACAGAACCGGTAGTAAAAAAAATTAGAACCCACCCCTGGTTTGTTTGTTTGTTTATGCAGATGTTTTATTATCCAACAACACAAGTACTACAAAGGAGTGCTGTTTGCTGTCGGTTTATACACAAAACAACTAAACGAACAACTAACCAAGCAGCTATCAACGAGAAAACAACAATCCCACAAACACCTACGGGGCAAGCTATTATATGCAGGTAGTCCTCGACGTACGACCACAATGGAGCCCAACATTTCTGTTGTGAAGCGAGGCATTTGTGAAGTGAATTTTGCCTCATTTTATGACCTTTCTGGCCCCAATTGTTAAGAGAATCGCTGCAGTTGATTAAGTTAGTAACTCAGTTGTTAAGTGTTTCTTCCTTGAAGGTCATAAAAGTGGATTGCATGACCTTGGGACACAGCAGTGGTCAGAATAGAATTAAGGAAAGGAAAGGAAAGGAAAGGAAAGGATATGGAATAAAATAGGATAGGATAGGATAGGATGGGACGGGACGGGATGGGATAGGATAGAAAATAGAATAGAATAGAATAGAATAGAATAGAATAGAATAGAATAGAATAGAATAGAATAGAATAGAATAGAATAGAACAGAACAGAACAGAACAGAACAGAACAGAACAGAACAGAACAGAACAGAACAGAACAGAACACAGAATACAGAATACAGAATACAGAATACAGAATACAGAATACAGAATACAGAATACAGAATATTTTACTTGCTGGCTGTTCACCGCCCCGAGTCCTTTGGGAGAAGAGCGGTATATAAATATAATAAACATAAACAATAGAATAGAATATGGAATGGAATGGGATGGGATGGGATGGGATGGGATGGGATGGGATGGGATGGGATGGGATGGGATGGGATAGGATAGGATAGGATAGGATAGGATAGGATAGGATAGGGAAGGGAATTGAATTGAATTGAATTGAATTGAATTGAATTGAATTCTTTATTGGCCAAGTGTGATTGGACACACAAGGAATTTGTCTTTGGTGCAGATGCTCTCAGTGTACATAAAAAGAAAAGATACATTCGTCAAGAATCATAAGGTACAACATTTAATGATGGTCATAGAGTACAAATAACCAATCGAATCATATTAGGAAGCAGTCAATATAAATCTTAAGGATACCAGCAACAAGGTTACAGTCATACAGCCATAAATGGGAGGAGATGGGTGATAGGAAGGATGAGAAGATTAATAGTAGTGCAGACAGTGAATAGTTTGACAGTGTTGAGGGAATTATTTGTTTAGCAGAGTTATGGCGCTCGGGAAAAAACTGTCCTTGTGTCTAGTTGTTCTGGTGTGCAGTTCTCTATAGCATCATTTTGGGGGTAGGAGTTGAAACAGTTTATGTCCAGGATGTGAGACGTCTGTAAATATTTTCACAGCCCTCTTTTTGACTCCTGCAGTATACAGGTCCTCAGTGGAAGGCAGGTTGGTAGCCATTGTTCTTTCTGCAGTCCTAATGATCCTCTGAAGTCTGTGTCTGTCTTGTTGGGTGGCAGAGCCAAACCAGACAGTTATGGAGGTGCAGATGACAGACTCAATAATTCCTCTGTAGAACTGGATCAGCAGCTCCTTGGGCAGTTTGAGCTTCCTGAGTTGGCGCAGAGTTGGAACCAGTTGCCAAGCACCTGAATTTTGATCACCTGATTATGGGGTGGCTGCAAAGGCCGTCACAGTGAGAAACGGTCGTTAAGTCCCTTTTTTCAGTGCCGTCGCAACTCTGACCTGTCACTAAATGAACTGTTGTAAGTCGAGGACTACCCGAATGAACAGACAGCAAACCCCTCTCCCTTCTAGCACTGAAGATGTTAACTAGTCTGGTGATGAAATACCTGCAAACAGAGAACCAAGCTCAGAGAACACCAAGGCCAAAAGATAAACCTTAAAGGAACGTCACTCGTACCGGATCATGCCGACTTTGTCTTTGGGACATTAACCTGGCCTTCAAAAGCAGGGTGGATTTGGTTTGATTTAAATCAAATCGATTTAAATCACGATTTAAATCACTAGTAGAAAGCCTTGATTTAAATCAACTCGATTTAAATCCTAATTTTCATCTCTGTCCCGCAGCGACTCCTCCTCTGACCCGCTGTTGACTCACCGACGGCCCCAATATTGAAGAATATACAACCCAGGGGTGACATGCTACCGGTTCGCACCGGTTTAGGCGAATCGGTAATAAGAAAAATACGACCGGCTCCTTCAAACTGGTATTTCCAACGATTAGCTGTGCCGCGTGATTTATATTCGCTAGAAAGCAGGAAATCCTGCTTTCGAGCGAATATAAATCGCGCGGCACAACTGTTCACACCCCCTCGCTGTTCTACTAACCTTCTTACCACGGTGCAGGAGGCTGACTGGCCACGCCCACCATTGCCACACCCACCCAGCAACTGGGCAGCCCATCCCTGGGCAGAACCATTATCAAGGACAGTCGTAGGACCCCAGGATGCTGCAAACAGCAATAAATACGATGAATCTGTATTGTCAATGCACAATTCTCGTCTCAGTTGTACTTCTCCTGTTTAAGAGATTTACGTTGATATGTCATTGCCGTTGTAGGTGGAAAGCGAATATTATCAAAAGTTCAAGACTGACCACTGGTTGGGGAGCCTTATCAGGTAAAGGCTGGTTGACTTGTTCTCATTTTAATATCCTAATTTTCATTTGAGGGTTTACTTCTTAGAGGGTTACTTGGTGCACAGTTGTTAGAGTGCAGTACTGCAGGCTACTTCGGCTGACTGGCTGATTCTCACCGGCTCAAGGTTTACTCAGCCTTCCATCCTTCCGAGGTCAGTAAAATGAGGACACAGATTGTTGAGGGGCAAGATGCTGACTCTGTAAACTGCTTAGAGAGGGCTGTAAAAGCACTGTGAAGCGGTATCTAAATGATACTGCTCTTCCTTTCCCCCTTCCTTCCTTCCTTCCTTCCATCCGTCCATCCATTCATCTATCCACCCACCCATCCATCCATCCATGGTGCACAGTGGTTAGAATGCAATATTGCAGGCTAATTCTGCCCACTGCCTGCAGTTCAATCCTGACCAGCTCAAGGTTGATTCAGCCTTCCATCCTTCCGAGGTCAATAAAATGAGGACCCAGATTGTTGGGGGCAAGAGGCTGAGTCTGCAAACCGCTTAGAGCGGGCTGTAAAGCACTGTGAAGCGGTATCTAAGTCTAAGTGATATTGCTCTTCCTTTTCCCCTTCCTTCCTTCCTTCCTTCCTTCCTTCCTTCCTTCCTTCCATCCATCCATCCATCCATCCATCCACCCACCCACCCACCCACCCACCCATGATGCACAGCGGTTAGAATGCAGCATTTCTGGCTAACTGCCCACTGCCAGGAGTTCGATCCTGACTGGCTCAAGGTTGACTCAGCCTTCCATCCTTCCGAGGTCAATAAAATGAGGACCCAGATTGTTGGGGGCAAGAGGCTGAGTCTGCAAACTGCTTAGAGCGGGCTGTAAAGCACTGTGAAGCGGTATCTAAGTCTAAGTGATATTGCTCTTCCTTTTCCCCTTCCTTCCTTCCATCCATCCATCCATCCATCCATCCATCCATCTATCCATGGTGCGCAGTGGTTAGAATGCAGTATTGCAGGCTAACTCTGCCGAATACCAGCAGTTCAATCCAGACCCATTCAAGGTTGACTCAGCCTTCCATCCTTCCAAGGTGGGTAAAATGAGGACCCAAATTGTTGGGGGACAAAAGGCTGACTCTGTAAACTGGAGGGCTATACAACCCTGTGAAGCGATATCTAAGTCTAAGTGCTATTGCTACTTCATGGTTGTTCTCACAACAGCTTCCCACATTACAGGTAGTCCTCAACTTGTGACCACAATTGAGCCTGTTGCTAAGCAAGACAGTTGCTAAGTGAGATTTGCCCCTCTTTATGACCTGTCTTGCCACAGTTGTTAAGTGAATCGTTGCAATTGTTAAATTACAATGCGGTTGTTAAGCAAAACTGGCCTCCCCATTGACTTTACTTCCCCGAAGGTCGCAACGAATAGGGGATCACATGATCCCAGGACACTGCAACCGTCATAAGTACATGCCAGTTGCCAAACATCTGGATTCTTGATCATGGAAAAGCTGCGACTGGCGTAAGCATGAAAAAACGATTGTCAGTCACTTTTTTCCCCAATGCTGTTGCAACTTTGAGTGGTCACTAAACAAAGTGTTGTAAATCGAGGACTACCTACTATATATTTTCAATGAGAAATAATGCCACTCCGATGTGGCATACTTGGCAACTTTCAGATGAGTGGACTTCAACTCCCAGAATTCCCCAGACGGCCATACTGTGACAGTATGGCTGTCTGGGGAATTCTGGGAGTTGAAGTCCACTCATCTGAAAGTTGAGAATCCACTCATCTGAAAGTTGAGAATTTGAATCCAACTTCATCTGAAGTTGGAATTCTGGGAGTTGAAGTCCACTCATCTGAAAGTTGCCAAGTTGGGGGAAAAAAACCCATTGATCTAAGCCAGAGGTTGTGGCATCACAGATATTGCAATTGTTACTTAAGACAGAGCAGCTCTTTTCATTGTCGTCCACGGAGATCTGTTTGATTAACCGATCGATTGATTTTTAAAGAATCCATAAAGAAATACCTGCAACAGGTCGTGACTTTGGAATATGAAGAAAAACCAAACTACGAAGAACTGCGCATGTTCTTTACGAGCCCTCTTCAGCTGATGAGAGCATCGGCCTATGACTCCGTGGACCTCAGAGCAGCACCCTAGGTGAGCTGCGATTTCATTCTAGGCCCATCCAAAGAGCATCATGGGCCCTGCTAGGTGACAGGGCTTTTTGTGTGTGTGTGTGTGTTGATGGTATTACTTAAAAAGGAAAGAAAAAGAAAAACAAAAGAAGATGCTTGCTTAAGCTGCCCACTTCTGAGCTTGGCATAGCTGGAGATATCTGGAACAGATAGGTAAATTTTGGGGTGGTGTAGAAGATGGATGGTTGGATGGATAAGATGATATGGATAGACAGATGGACAGACAGACAGAAAGAAGATGGATGTAGGTGGATGGGTGGATGACGGGTGGATAGATAGATATAGATAGAAGGATAAGATTATATGTGTGTGTGTGTGTGTGTGTGTGTGTGTGTGTATGTATATATGTATGTAGGTCTTTGGTTATTCGGGTGTTCTCCCGCATAGAATTGGATGTGTCTTGGCACATCCAGAGTCAAGACACATCCAGTTCTACGTGGGAGAACACCTGAATAGCCAAAGACCTACATACATACATACATACAGAGAGAGGGGGGGAGGGTTAGGTGGATGGGTAGATGGATGGATGATAGAGATAGAGATAGACAAGTAGACAGACAGACGTATTAGACAGGTATATTGGATGGATGGATGGATGGATGGATGCAGGTGGATAGATGGATGGATGAGATAGATGATAGATAAATGATAGAGAAGTAGTGGATGGGTAGATGGATGGATGATAGAGATAGACAGGTAGACAGACAGACATATTAGACAGGTATATTAGATAGATAGGACAGACAGACAGACAGATAGATAGAGGTAGGTGGATAGGTAGATGGAAGGATGAGATAGATGAGAGATAGATAGATGAGAGAGAAGTAGGTGGATGGGTAGATGGATGGATGATAGAGATGAGAGATAGATAGATGAGAGAGAGAGGTAGGTGGATGGGTAGATGGATGGATGATAGAGATAGATAGGTAGACAGACAGATGGATGGATGGATGGATGGATGGATGGATGGATGGATGGATGGATGGATGATAGAGGTAGGTGGATGGAGATAGGTAGGTAGGTAGGTAGATAGGTAGGTAGATAGATAGAGGTAGGTGGATGGGTAGATGGATGGATGATAGAGATGGAGGGATGAATGATGGACAGAAGACAAACAGACAGGCTATCAAGGCACTTTACAGCTTCACCCAGCAGCTTGCTTGCCAAATCGAAGCAGCCAGCTTTCCTGCAAGATTCCGTCAATCTGCGAGGGGTGTAATGTGTAGTTTGGCCCAGTGCAAATTGTGGCCCAAGAAGAGAAGAACGATAAACCTTTTGTTCCTCTCACTTATCACACAGTTCATTCTTTGCCTTTGTGTTGCGAGCAGTGATACCGAAAGCCGTTAAAATTCACCAAGCACAGATTTTTGAGACCAGAAGCAGCTCACCCTGGGACCTTGCCCTATCTGGATAACAAGGTTTTGCCTTGTGCTGTGATGCTTTTCTGCATCAAAATGGCTCCCCTGTTAGTTCAGACATATTTAGCAATTACAGCAATGCTGGTTTATCCTTTCATTAGATGTTGTTTTCAGTAGCAGAGAGAAATTTGTCATTATTTAGCAGCTTCTCCTTTTACCCTGACAAACTTGTTTTTTGGGTGTGTGTTTCTCCCATCCCCCCCCCCCCCCCTCTCTTTAAAGCTTTCAGAAAGCCGAATGTGAAGCGAAATGAAGAAGAAGGAATCATCTTTACAGGTCTTGAAAAATGCACTTAAGAGTCGAACTCATTGGAATATCTTCTCATTGGCAACATAGATTGTGTGTGTTTGCGTGTTATCTCCGGTTTTTAATAGAGAGGGAAAGTCGTTTTCATGGAAATGTTTGTTCGGATTTTGCCGTGACCTATTGCAAGCTGAAGATTTACCCTGGGTCATAATTTTATTTAATGCATTCTAGCAAATCTTTCTTGGATAAATTATTACTTGCACATAATTTATAAAGGGCCTTTATCAGCTGTCCAAATATTCAAATCAAGCACTGAACCTTTAAAAAAAGGAGGGGAAGGGGAGAAGGATTGTAAATATTTTAATTTTGTTTTTAATCTTGCTTTTAGTGTCTTAAAAGTTCGTTTTATTCTACTGCATAAATATTTTACGATTTTTATCCCTAGCTTAAAAGATGTTTTGTCAGGCAGAAGGACTGGGAAAAAGTTTTTAATCTTTGTGATATTGTTTTGTTGATTTTTGTAGTAAAAAAGTTGTGCGGTGAGTTTGTTTTGTGTGATCTGGGCGTGGCAGAAAAATCCAGCAATATTGAGCTCCTTTTGTAGGGAACATTCGAGATCAACTCCTGTTCTTTGTGGGAGATCACTACATTTTCCCCTGCTTTGGTCCATAATTATTATAAATTAATTTATATTAAAACAGATAATCACCAACTGTTCTATTTATTACAACAGAACTGGTGCCGAGAATCTGATTGAAATGTCAGATGAAGTTAAAAATAAGACACTTATTAACATAAACCCACATTTTGGGATCAGGTAAAAATCCATGGATTAATCTGTAACGTAGGAGCAACTTTCAACTGGAATTGAAATTGGGTCGAGTTGATGGGGAAAATGAAGAAATTACAGTTTTGGAGTGCCGTACTTTAAAGAAATCTTGCTCCTCTAGCCAATGCAGCATCTTTCTAATAACTGTGAGCTCAATAGCAGTAATTTAGAGAGGGATCTTGGAGTCCTAGTGGACAATCGCTTAAATATGAACCAGCCGTGTGCAGCAGCTGTCAAAAAAGCCAACACAGTTCTAGGCTGCATAAACAGAGAGATAGAATCAAGATCACGTGAAATATTAATACCGCTTTATAATGCCTTGGTAAGGCCACACTTGGAAGCCTGCATCCAATTTTGATCGTCATGATATAAAAAAAGATGTGGAGACTTTAGAAAGAGTGCAGGGAAGAGCAACAAAGACGATTACGGGACTGAAGGCTAAAACATAGAAAGAATGGTTGCAGGAATTGGATATGTCTAGCCCAGGGGTCAGCAATCTGTGGCTCTGGAGCCGCATGTGGCTCTTTCACCCCTCTGCTGCGGCTCCCTGTCACTCAAAATATACATCACAACCACCAATGTGCAACACCCAACGGCACACGATTTATTGAGCTTTTCGACCCCCGGTAGGCCAACCATGGAAAAATCCAAGAAAAGAAAAGTTTCAGAAGAAAACAGAAGGTTTATTTCAACGACCTATGCTAGTTTTGTGGCCGCTCAAGAAATAGTCAGGCACGGGAAGGGTTTTGTGGCTCCCGGTGTTTTCTTTTCTGTGGGAAACGGGTCCAAATGGCTCTTTTGAGTGTTTAAGGTTGCAGACCTCTGGTCAAGTTTAATGAAAAGAAGGACTGGGGGTGACATGATAGCAGTGTTCCAATATCTCAGGGGCTGCCCCACAGAAGAGGGAGTCAAGCTATTCTCCAAAGCACCTGAAGGCAGGACAAGAAGCAACGGGTGGAAATTAATCAAGGAGAGAAGCAACTTGGAACTAAGGAGAAATTTCCTGACACTTAAGAACAATGAATCAGTGGAACCACTTGCCTCCAGAAGTTGTGGGTGCCCCGTCCCTGGAGGCTTTTAAGAAGAGACTGGACAGCCACTTGTGTGGAATGGTATATAAAGCCCACTGTTTGAGCAGGTGTTGGACTAGAAATCTCCAAGGTCCCTTCCAACTCTTGTTATTTTGTCCTGTTTTTTGTCTCTTTTAATTTATTTTTCTGGATCTAAGAAAACTGTGCCTGCTGCACAAGACTAAGAATAAGAAGCACAACACAAGAATAAGAGTCGGAAGGGATCTGGGCTGTCCAATCTCTTCTTATGAGCCTGGTAGCTCAGCAGACTAAAAGCATTGTGATAAACACCAGCTGTCTGCAATGACTGTAAATTCGAATCTCAGCAGGCTCAAGGTTGACTCAGTCTTCCATCCTTTCTAAGGTGGGTAAAATGAGGACCCAGTTTGTGGAGACAATAAGCTGACTTTGTATAAAATATACAAAAAAGTATGAAGGCTATTGCTTAACGCATTGTAAGCCGCCCTGAGTCTTCGGAGAAGGGCGGCATATAAATCTTTAAAAAAAAAAAAAAATCTGCAACGACGGGAGCACCCACAACTTCTGAAAGCAAGCCATTCCACTGGCGAATTGTTCGGTCAGGGAATTTCTCCTTATTTCTAGGTTGGTTCTCTCTTTGATTAGTTTCCATCCAATGCTTCTTGTCCTACCTTTAGGTGCTTTGGATAATAGATTGACTCCGGGTTGAAATCCAGTTTTTTCCCCTTCTGTGGGCGTGGCTTGGTGGGCGTGGCAAGGGAAGGATAATGCACAAAATCTCCATTCCCACCCCACTCCAGGGGAAGGATACTGCAAAATCCCTATTTCCTCCCTACTCTTGGGGGAAGCACAAGGAAGCCATCCAGGATTTCTTAACATCCTTTATCTCTGCTAAATGTGGCACATGCTAAATCTGTGTTGCCATCTCGTGTCTGTTGCTGGCCTAGCATGAGTTACCCGTACATTGAATAACAGCGTTCTCCTCTCAGCTTGAGGAGTCTCTGTGGGATTGTAGCCAAAACAAGCTCCCGAGAAACGAGAAGAAAATAAACATGCCTGGAGAAGGCAGCAAACTGGTTTAATCGAGGTGCAAAAACGGAGGCACCTGCATCTAAGAGCCCTAATGAAGACTGGAAGCGGCTCATATAATCCTGGATTAACTGTCGGGTGCAAGAAGCCAGCAACTAGGATGGGAGTTCAAAACTACTACAAAGTTTGAGGGATTCTCAGTGGTCTCGAGATCTTGGTTCTTTTCTTGTAGACGTCTCATTACCCAGCTAGGTAGCAGCAGCAGCAGGTAATGAGCCTGGTGGTGCAGCAGACTAAAGTGCTGTTAAGTAGCACTTAGCTGCCAGCTGCCTGCAATGACTGCAAGTTCGAATCTCACCAGGCTCAAGGTTGACTCAGCCTTCCATCCTTTCGAGGTAGGTAAAATGAGGACCTGGATTGTGGGGGCAATAAGCTGACTTTGTATAAAAAAGAACACAACTCAGGGGGGGCTGAAAGCCCTACTAAGCAGGTATATACAAAAGTATGAAGGCTATTGCTTAACGCATTGTAAGCTGCCCTGAGTCTCCGGAGAAGAGCGGCATATAAATAGAATAAATAAATAAATAAATAAATAAATAAGTGAAACGTCTGCCACCCACTCCCCAAAAAACAACTAAACTCAGAGCACACCGAGGACCCCCTCATTTCAACCCTGAGCTCCAAATAGTTTCTTCTATTGGTACCACATATGGATGTTGCTCTTCAGAAAGCATGGACATGGCAGAAATTTGCATGTAGGCCGAAGAGTTTGTAGAAAAAATGTGTTTAAAAGGGGGGAAAAAAAGCCTCTGACGATCCCAGCTGGATCAGCAGGATTGTCAGAGGCTTTTTTTAAACTTTTAAAAGCAATGCTTTTAAAAGTAAAAAAAAAAGAAGATTGTGCGTCACAGCTGATCACTCCCCCCCCCTTGATCGCCGTTCTACTTAACCGCATGCCTCCTTTTGGTGTGCACTGCGTGTGTGCACCTTGCATTCGGCGCGTGGTGCGCAATGCCGCATACGCAGCCGGCAAACCGGAAGTAAACCGGTTCAGATTTCACCACTGGGTTGCAGCCCACCACTGGCTTCGGTGTATGTTATAACCCAAGTGGTTCACATTCTTACAAAAATCACACTTTTTTCAAACTAAAGACACAAGGTTTCCTGGCATGGAGAGATTAACCAACTGGTTAGCCGAAAAGTTAAACCGTAAACCGGAGGATGCGGAAGAGATGATTTTGGGGAGTTTTCATTGGTTTTTATTGTGGCCCATAGGGAGACACACATCGGAACACAAACCTGTTCAGGTGACCCAAAGAGCAGGCCCATCCAAAGATGGACCAGCAGTTATCTTGATGTCTCCAAGGAAGCAGGAAGAGTTGGGACATTGTTCCTCAGCATCGATCTTCCGGCACTGTTATCTGTTTGGAGAGCAGCCATCCCAGATAGGAGGAGGAGGACTCAAAGGAGGAATCAGCCTAGACTCTCTACATAAACACAAGAGGGCTAGGTCTGACCCCACCCCTGAATTCCTTAAAAGCCTTGTCTGGTCTTTTCCCAGGCGAAAAGCTGTCCATCTGGAGTAGATTCCTGTACTATAGGCAGAGAGCAATAAAGTAGCTAGTTTCAACTCTACACAGATGGGTCAAGTTCAGTGATGGCGAACCATTTTGGCACCCAGTACCCAAACTGGAACGTGTGGGCATGGGTGTGCGCTGGAGCACCAAAAACCGAAAGACCAGCTGGCTGGCACACACGCCTGTTTTTTGGGCCATTTTCAGACCGCTTTTTGGGCTGTTTTCTAGCACTGCAGCGCCACAAAGACCAGCGCACTGGAAATCAGAAGAGCAGCTGGTGACGGCGTGCGTGCCCACAGAGAAGGCTCTGCATGCCACCTCTGGCACACATGCCATAGGTTTGCCATCACGGGTCTAGTTGTTAGCGCCCGACACTGCCCCACTGATGCTGTGACCAAGACCTCGCCTAGCCATGCGCTTCAATGCATCAGAAATCCTCCCTCACCTCTATATGTACAGTCACCGTCGAGACGAATGAATTGACTTATTTATTGAATTGATATACCGCCATACATCCTCGCTAAGTGACTCGGGGCGGCTTGCAACCAGTGGTGAAATCCAAATTTTTTTTACTACCGGTTCTGTGGGCGTGGCTTGGTGGGCGTGGCTTGGGAAGGATACTGCAAAATCTCCATTCCCTCCACACTCCACGGGAAGGATACTGCACAATCCCCATTCCCTCCCCACTCCTGGGGGAAGGATATTGCACAGTCTCCATTCCCATCCCACTTGCTGGCTCTCCGAACTACTCAAAATTCCCGCTACCGGTTCGTCAGAACCTGCTGGATGTCATCCCTGCTTGCAACATTAATGACCACAAACCAAAACACAGTTTTAAAAATAAAACAGTAAAGAACAAATGAAAGCTTCCACCTAAAAATAAAAACCGCTTTAAATGCAGAAGATTAAAAGGTTAGGAAGCCGCCCTCCTTTTCCAAGGCTGTGTCACACAGACCCCCACCCCCCACCCCCGTCCATGCTTATTGGCAATGCCAGGTCTTCACACTGGAAACTCAACAGAGTGGTGGTGGGGGGTATAAAGATATCCCAAAAGACTTGCCTTAAGCCAGAAGATGAAATGAAGCAGGCTTCAGGCCAGGAGGCCAGGCTCACCTTTCTGGACCGAAGGCGGTCCTTGGCTTGAGAAGCTAGGTAGGTACCATCTACCTGCATCCATCCATCACCTGCCCCTGGAGGGTAGGTAGTTTAAGAGATGCTGCCTGGGTCGCATCTTCAACCCCTGAGCTCGCTCTCTGGGCGCCTCGCAGTTTTTTTTTTTCCGCGATGGAGGAGGCGGCATCTCTCCAGACGTGCATTTCAGCCGGCGTCACATCTGCAGCGCGAAGAGGCTGGTTGGTTGTGCCATTGGCCACCGGGAGCGATCAGCTGGGCTAGAGGAGAAGGACCAGATTGAGGAAGAGGAGGAAGAAGAAGAGGAGAAGGAGGAAAAGGAGACGTGTTTGGGGGGGGGGGAGAAAAGCGCTCCATTTGGCTCCAAAACAAGCATCTCTCTCTCTCTCTCTCCTCTCTGTGTGTGTGTTTGTGTGTGTGTGTCCCACCCACGCGTGTTCCCTGCGCGTCAGCGGGGAGGGGCTCAGCCGGCGCTCCGTGCCCGCCTCCCTCCTCCTCCTCCTCCTCCTCTCTCCTTCCCTCCTTCCCCGCCTAGTGCCGGAGAGCCGGGATGGCAACGGAGTCGGCAGCCGCAGGAACAGTCGGAGGTGGAGGAGGAGACGCGGCGGGGAAGTCCGGAGCGCGGCGAGACTGAGCAAGGTAAGAAGAAAAGCCCCCCACACCGTGGGAAAGAGAGAGTCAGAGCATCCAACCCCTTGGCTCCTGCATTCCGGACTTGGCTGGCTTTGTCCAGCCGCCCCTCCCTCCCTTCTTCCCTTCCTCCAGTGTGTGCATTTTGTTCTCCGTCTGCGGGTGCAAAAAAAACAACAACAACACACACACACACACACTTTGCAAAGCCCCCCTCCTCTCCCTGCCTCTCGAAAACCCCGGGGGTCTCTGCCACCCCCCTTCCCCAGGTTGCGCCTTCCCCTTTCTTCCTCCTTCTCCCGGCCAGGGCGGCCCCTTCCCCTCTGTCTGTCTTAAGGACCAGCCTGCCCTGTCGTCCTTCCTCCTTCGCCAGACCCTCCCTGGCTGCAGGAGGCAGCCCTTCTTGCAGGGCTCCCGGGAGCCCCTTCCCCACCTCTGGCTGGCTGGAGCCCCGTACTGTTATGAACAAGGGTATGAATCACCCACAGCCTGGCGAATGACATCACTCTCTCTCCTTCCTCCCTCCCTATACAGAGAGCAGCTCCTATGCTTTTCCAGCCAGCCTGCCTGAGCATCTTTGGGGTGGGGTGGGTGAGGGGGCTACGTCTTCTTTCTTGGCCTGTCTGGAGAGCAAGACGGGGGGGGGGGTGAAGAAAGGGGAGGGGGGTGTCTGGGTTTCATAACACAAAGGCAGCGGTGGAAGGGCCCTATCCTGCCAGATAAAGAGCTCCATCGGCAGATAAGGTACTGGAGGGTTGATGCTTCCCTGCCCTTCGCCAGCCGGGAAGCTTGGTAGGTTGATGGCCTTAAGAGACATAGCCCTTTTGATGTTGTGCCAGGCCTTCCTTTTGATTTGGGGTGGGTTATATGGGGGTGTCTTGTCCTTAAAGGGGCGGCCGTCGGCCTTGCATGGGTTGGAGAAGTTTTTATGCACAAGCCTTGATCATAAGGCCTTTCTCGGCTCGGTTTTGAGAAAACCAGGATCGCTTTGGAAAAAGCAGATGAGCTGGCTTGGCACAATGGCAGTGAGAGGCCGCGGTAGGCACCATCCATCATTAGCTTTATCTGCGGGGGTTTTTTGTTGTTGTTTTTTAAATGTCACAACCAGCCAATGCACAAGGCAAACCGCATCTTTTCACTCTTCTGGACTGTGTAAGCAGCTGGGTGGGGGACCCCCAGACGGTGTGGTTTGCAAAGGACGGGCCTTGGTTTGGCGTGATGCCAACGGTCTAGTTACTATAGTTTCCACACAGACCACGGCTACGGCCAACGGCTTTGAAAAGACAAGGTGGGAATCCAGCTGGCGTTGACCTGCTTTAGAAAGCAGCTTTCTCGGTTGCTAAGAGTGTGAGCCAGATCTCTCCTGGGCTTAGGCAGGGAGGCGCTGTAATTAAGGTCAAATGAGGGCAGCTGCCAGGAGTTGGGGGGGAGGAAACCATTGGTGGAATGGCAGGAACTCAGCTGCCTTCCCACATGTTCCACTGGACAGGATTTGGCCGGTGTGTATTTGATGGATTGTGTGAACCAAAGCAAATAGAGGAATTGGTGATATTTCATTAAAGAGGTGGGATCCTGCACCCTTTCGACAAGACCGGGCTCCTTGTCTTAAGCAGCTATCCCTATTTTGAATACAAATACACCCCATGCTGCATTCCCACCTTTCTGATATTAAGTATATAGAATACAATAACAGAGTTGGAAGGGACCTTGGAGGTCTTCTAGTCCAACCCCCTGCTTAGGCAGGAAACCCTACACTGCTTCAGACAAATGGTTATCCAACCTCTTCTTAAAAACTTCCAGTGTTAGAGCATTCACAATTTCTGGTGGCAAGTCGTTCCACTGATTCATTGTTCTTAAGTGTCAGGAAATTTCTCCTTAGTTCTAAGTTGCTTCTCTCCTTGATGAATTTCCACCCATTGCTTCTTGTCCTGCCCTCAAATGCTTTGGAGAATAACTTGATCCCCTCTTCTTTGTGGCAGCCCCTGAGAATTGGAAGACTGCCATCATGTCTCCCCTATGTCTCCTTCTTTTCATTAAACTAGACATACCCAGTTCCTGCAACCATTCTTCATATGTTTTAGCTTCCAGTCCCCTAATCCTCTTCGTTGCTCTTCTCTGCACTCTTTCTAGAGTCTTCACATCTTTTTTTTACATCGTGGTGACCAAAACTGGATGCAGGATTCCAAGTGTGGCCTTACCAAGGCCTTATAAAGTGGTATTAACAATTACACGTGATCTCGATTCTATCCCTCTGTTTATGCAGCCTAGAACTGTGTTGGAAGCTTTCATATAGTAAAAAAAAAAAAAAAAAAGCTGGTTTAGGGCAGGAGTCTCCAACCTTGGCAACTTTAAGACTTGTGGACTCCCAGAGTGGGAGTTGAAGTCCACAAGTCTTAAAGTTGCCAAGGTTGGAGACCCCTGGCTTAGAGCTGGGCCAACACTCTCCGTCTTTGCTTCAAACGTTATTTTTGGGGGGGAGGTTGTTTCGTTTTGAATCCAACTACATGCAGTCCTTGGCCTATGGCCGCAGTTGAGGCCAACATTCATGTGGCTAAGCGAGACCATTTCTTAAATGAACTTTGCTCCATGTTACAACCTTGCTTGTCAGCGTTGTTAAGTGAATCCCTGCAGTTGTAACACGGTTCTTAAGTGAATCCGGCTTCCCTATGGACTTTGCTTGTCAGAAGGTGGCAAAAAGGGATCCCAGACCCAGGGATGCTGAAACTGTCATAAATAGTTATAGGTTGGCGACCCCCAGGGGGAGAGCCTTCTCTGTGGGGGCACTCGTCCTCTGGAATGAACTACCCCCTGGGATATATATGATTTCCGATCTCCGTACCGTTAGCCAGATCCTTAAGACTCTGCTATTTCAGCAGGCTGGCCTGGCTGAATAAAAATTTGGATGGAGTATTTTAAATTATGGGTTTTTAATTGAGAGGGCCAAATTTGTTTAATTCTGTTTTAAATGGGTTTTTAAATGTTATTTTTTAAAAAAATTAATTTATATGCCGCCCTTCACCGGAGACTCAGGGCGGCTTACAATGCGTTAAGCAATAGCCTTCATACTTTTGTATATTTATACAAAGTCAGCTTATTGCCCCCACAAACTGGGTCCTCAATTTACCCACCTTAGAAAGGATGGAAGGCTGAGTCAACCTTGAGCCTGGCGAGAATTGAACTCGCAGTAATTGCAGGCAGCTGGATGTTAAATGCTGCCTTAGTAGGAGGCATTAGCCTCCTACACCACTCAGGCTATAGGGTTCATTGTTTTATTATGGCTGTACATCGCCCTGTCCAGCCCTCTGCTCAAGCAGGAGAACCATTTCACGAATGAACGAATGAATCCCTGCTTTCATCTGATCAGTCTTAACTCACTTCTATCCATGAGCCCTATTGGGTGGGGGTGGGGGTGGGGGTGGGGGGAACGTCCATTAGGAAGTCCTTTGGTTCCAGCTTGTCCCCAGGGGAATCTGCTGATCCTTCTCTGCCCTTCATTGAACTGATGACATCTGTTCATTGCCTTGAGTTGGTTGCCTAGCAGAACTTGGATAGCTCAACAGACTAAAGCCGACTAAAGCCTGTTATTAACATCCAGCTGCCTGCAATTACTGTAAGTTCGAATCTCCCCAGGCTCAAGGTTGACTCAGCCTTCCATCCTTTCTAGGGTAGGTAAACTGAGGGCCCAGTTTGTGGGGGCAATAAGCTGACTTTGTATAAAATATACAAAAGTATGAAGGCTATTGCTTAACACATTGTAAGCCGCCCTGAGTCTCCGGAGAAGGGCGGCATATAAATCTAATTTTAAAAAAAAACTTCCCGTGCTATCGACACCAGTTTCAGTGGCAAAGACAGGGGGAAAGTCCTGTTTTCTATGCGGAAATCTTGAACTGTGAATGTACAGCCCATGTTTCCCATGATTGCACCTTGAAATATCTGCTGGACTTTGATTCGATGAGCTATTTCCTCTCCTTCCTCCTCCAGAAGCAATCTGCCATCATCCCTCATTCTTTCAAGATTGTATTTATTCATTTGCTAATTACTTGCATCCCGCCTCTAATGTTTTTACAAAAAACAAAGCAAAACCTCAAGGAAGCGAATATATCCAGCATAACTTCCTCCTCCTATTTTCCCTACAACAACAACCCTGAGTGGGACTGGCCCAGTT